>JAUYWV010128702.1:0-11256 GCA_032274565.1 Nematoplana nigrocapitula
ATTAAAGATATGGAGTCAGCCAAGTAATCAATAACACTGATGAACTATATTAACCGCTTTGGAAGATGTCGGCATGTGCACAGCCAACGATTAGGCAATTGCTTCACAAAATTTGATCTATCCTGCGAGTCAGGATGGCCGAGTGGTCTAAGGCGCTGCGTTCAGATCGCAGTCCACTTTGTGAACGTGGGTTCGAATCCTACTTCTAACACACATTTTGGATATGTTCCAATAGGTGAAACGCTGCACGAAGATAGTCTCATTTAATACTTTCTTAGCAAGTTTGTGAATATTTGTCTCCAAATATCAAACTTATCATTCAAATTGAGTGAGTGAAAAATTTCTCACTATTATGGGTGAGGGAAAATATTCTAAACGAATTTGAGTATACGAAATAATATCAATCGTTGGAAAAAATTATTATTCAAATGATGGAAGTTTACTTCATTAATGATTAGTGTGATCATGTGGCCATACACACAACAATACAATTTTTGAATATATCGATATAAATAGCTTTTTCAATTAAACTGTATTAATTTCTTATAAAATAGTTGATTGATAACATTTAAGAATGTTGAAATATGACTTTATTAAATTTTGTACACTATTAAATTTTTATTTTTGAATACAGTTCATTTTAGAAAACATGATACCTAGTTTAAACTTTAAAAATCTAAACATAACTTTATAATGGCTGGTACTGTATGTATACTGTATGCACGTCTTAGGAACTTTCTATTTTTTCTGATTAGTGGACTTTAAAGAGGGTAGTTTACCTAATATCCTGCGTTTTTCTACATTGGATGAAATGCAGCTTTCCCCGTTGTGCTCCAAACCTGGTTCAAACAACTCGCCAGTCCATAGGATTGGTGCAAACCCTCCAGGTGGACTGTGAATGGTGTCTATAGCTATAGCAGGGAGGTACAGTGTCACCCGCCTGGAGCGGTGTACCGATCCCGAGTAGGGCCGCAGACCGAAGTTGAATAAATGGGTGACAACTTGCCCACGGTCCTGCTGGGATAGGACAGCTAGTGATGCGGGAAATGAAAAAAGAAAGGTTTTGGGAATATATTCTATTAATTCTTGTAAGGTTTTGCGACTCTTAGAAACAACTGAAACATCTAAACCATTCCAGACGTGCTCAAATGGAGGGAGATCAGTGGATATCAATGACTATATGCTGTGTGTGCCCTCGTGTTGTCTTGACATATACTACAACCTACAGAAAGTTTCCCTATTACTAATTATTATCTCTGGTTATGCAATGTTTTTGAATCAGTTCCCATTCTAAACATGTAGAGAATCACCTTGACCCTATGTCTAAAATGCAGAAGCAAAACTGCATCGCGCTTCTTTAAACAATCTTGAATGGATTCCATCAATGCCCAGTCTTTTACTATCGTCCAACATTTTGAGCAATTTTTTATTTCATCAGAGGCCATTTTTTCAGGCAGCTCCTGTACTATTTATATTTTCAGCGTTGCGAATTGTGTGAATATTGAAATTACTTTGTTCACTGCCTTGTTCGAGCTTATTCGCCACCGAATTATGATTTATGAGAAGCTTTATTCTTCCCAGAATCTGTCCTCAGTGGTCCCATACGCTTTTCTCAGTTCAATGCTCATTTCTAAGACTCAATGGTTTCGGTCGAAGTTTAACAGCATATAAAATGTGAAGGAAATTGTTTTCTTACTTTTTTTGTAGACAAAAACACTACACAATTTTGGGAATTTTGAAATCAACTTTCTTCTGTGTCTATAGGAATATTTCTTAATTTTAAATTGAGTAAATCGTTAAAAACCTCACTTTTAGCGGATATATCTTTCTCTAATATATGACAATATCTCTGACGAACTGTTGATGTTAATGTCTATACTATATGGTCGTGAACAAAGATATCGATTAGGCTTTGGTTTGTCAATACATTGTATTCGCTTCACATACTGTATGTCAACACATATATAGGTTTTGCTAGTTATACCGTGTAAAAAATCATTATGCAAATTTTGCATTATTTTCATTTCTGTAGTCTACATTAATAAGGTCATCGGATATAATAATCTAACATTGTTTTATAAATCAACTGTTATCTAACTGAGTGTAAATTACATATATTATTGGTAGTAATTTTACTTGATCAATTTAAATTTCACTAACTATAGGTTCCATTTTGATATAATAAATTAACGATGATGAAATGATACCTTCAAATTAAAAGGATCCATTTTCTCTACATTAAACTTAAAAAGCATTTGATATCTTTAAGAAAATAAATGAACTGGTAAAACAAAATCCATGATGTGAGCATACCAAGCTGCTAAACAGATTCTGGGCTGCGTTTCTCAGTCGTCAAAGTTAGTTGTAGAAATGAAGTGTAACTAAGCTGAATGTTGGGGAAATGTTTAGATTTTGTTTCTGTCACAAATGTGTCATATATCTAATTAGTGGGTTAACTTTCGAGACCAACGAAATGAAGAGGGTAAAAAAGTACGCAAAGTAAGATTTTCAAGAAACGCTCAACTAACCTGCAGGTTCCAAAGAGCGAAAAGACACAGGACATGCCTGTAAATTAAAAATAATAATAGTTAATCCAACTCGAAAGATTTAAAAGTGTTTTAGCGGGTCATTCAGACTTCTGAATCCATTGTCCCAGATATTGAACGAAGACAATGGTCACGCATTGACCGTATATTTTATATCATGTTACAAATTGAATGGGAGAGGCAATATGACAAATTGCTCATCTAATTGAAGACCTGACTGCGTATTTGTTGATACATTTAGAAAATTTATAAATAATACACAAATGCGAAACCACAAATTGTCGAGTTTCCTATATTTGGTTAATATTTTGTGTGAGCTTCTTCCTTAAAAAATATTTTTAGGATTTGCATCTTCTGAAAATATTTTAAAACATGTCACATACCTTTTTCTCCCTAAACAGCTAAAGCGCATGCATATTAAGAAGTAAAAATTATAAACGATTGGCAAGAAATACCAATGAAGATAAAATAATATAATCATTAAAATATAATAGTTCCATAAAATATTCTTTATTTATAATGTGTATTTAATTCTGTAAGCTATAGAAAAATCCATTGCTTTCTTCTGCTCTAGACGTTCCATCACATTTGTTTCTTCCTTATCCTATTTTGATACTTTTAGAAAGTTCTTATGTCTTTCTACTGTAGATTTGATTATTGTGTTTAAGCTTTTAAAATAATAGTTATTAGGATTTTGCAGTTCCAGATATTGTCTCAGACATTAATTTTACTAAAACGTTTTAATATTTTTCGAAAATGTCAGACCAAACGTATTTTATTCTTTAAAAAGCAAAGAAAACGGCAATAACAAATTTTAAAATTTGTTGATTGATGCAGAAATTAATTGGCTGTGTTTCCTACACAACGGTAATTACACTAACACAAAATAATAGGAATGCCATTTTAAACGGTATAAGTAATTAGGGATACTCACCGGGACATTGCTTAGCATCCATCTGAAATTCGTCACTCACGTGAAAGAGAAGGACATTGATTTTAGCTGGTGGACGAGTGATTTTGATTTACGTTAATAATAATCGTAAGCATTTGTGTTCACATACTACTCACCTCAGATGCCAAATTACACTCTGATAAATACTTTAGTGAACTTGTATATGGTTACTTAAGATAATTGGAATAACATTTCTCAACTTTGCAAGAAGAAATATGTTCTCGCCACTTTAATTGCATACTATGCACTCTGCTTTAACAGGGAATAATGGAAAGATATCAACCACAGTCGAACATTCTGCGGCTACCACCAGCCCCTCATCAAAAACGACTATAACAACAGCAGCAATATCAACAGCAGAAACAGCAGCAGTCACTTCAGAAGCTATTGCGGTGCCAAGGGAAGGTAACCTGATTATTATGGAATATTTTATTAAATATTTTGAAGATGAAAATGTTTAGTTAAAACACTAAAGAATTTTTTTTGCGTTGCATATTGCTCTTGAATTTGTCCGAATTTTCTCCTTTGGCCGTTGATAGCAAACCGGTTACTACTATACAGTATAGTGTGGTGATGCCAGAAAGCGAGATGAACCGAACAAACCATTTAGAGTGGCAATGTTCCGGAAAGATTTTTCGTCTCTGATGATGCGTGATAGCGCCTTATAAAAATAATTGTGGAAACTTGACCAACTACAGGGTGCTTGAAAAAAATGTTACGATTTCAAATCCTTTTATATTTCTAAATCTATATATCTTTTCACAGTATACTGAAATGATTATGCTATTTTAGTATTAGTGTATAATTTATTTGTTAGATAAAGACTTATTTTTAATATTTGAATTTTAAATTTTTTTAAGGATTTCAACTATTTATTTGAAAAGATATAAAAATCAAAGTATCACGTGAATAACATAATGAAAATACTCAACTATATAGATTACGTATTTCTTATAATTCACGTTCTCTATATGCGCGCCACGTTGCTAAAAGCCTTTATTCTGGCACAAAAATTCCGGCTCACAGTCTTCAGGGTTTAAGGTGTGACTTGCCACATTCAACATTAGTTGGTCCACTGTTTCAGGTTTGTTACTGTACACAGATCTTTCATAGTCCCCACAGCCAGAAGTCCAATGGGTTCAGGTCAGGGTTATGAGGCGACCATTAGTGGAGGGTGCCGAGGGCAAGGAGACTGTTGTTGGAGAGCTGTTGCAGATATGCAATGGTGCCATGTGCCGTATGGGGTGTGGCGCCATATTGCATAAACCAGGCGATACGGAGCTGACCTGGAGTAAGGGTTGCACTCAAATCAACGTGAACTGTCCGGCATTGATTGTGATTGTCCGACCACCTTCGAACCAGTAAGGACCCAAATGTAGGTCACAAATGCAGTAACTTTTGGGCCTTCAGTTGCCTCGCTGTAATCTCATCGGGAAGCTCAGAGTCCCAGAAAATGTTATGGTTGTTGATAGGGCCATTGAGGCGAAAGTGTGCCTCGTCAGACAACCAGATGTTATTGATCCAACCTGGGTTTCTTTCAAGCTTTTCTATCATCCAATTACTCATGTCGACAGCTGTTTGTTTGTGTCTCACTGAAATGATTTAAGGGTACAGCTTGAGCTCTCTGGTCAATATGCGCAACGAACTGGAGGGGGTGAATTCCTAGCTCTTTGGAGCGGCGGTGGTGAGACGTTTTGGGGCTGTTGCTGACTGAGTCGCGCATAGTATTAATATTTACAAGGTTCTTTGTGACTGATGCTGGACATCTACTGTTGCCCTTGTGTGTTCTGTGGACAGTGCTCTTGCTCTTGAATTGCTTCACAGCCCTCTATATCTGACCGTTTCTAGGGCCATCACGCTCGTAGATATTAAAATTTTTGGCAAAACCGGTGACTTACTGTTACATATGATTTGCTTTCATACCAATATTCAACTATTTTTGTTTTCTCTTGAATAGTGAATACCATCTTGTACAGAGACTGACAGTTATCTACGATATTAAAATTTTAAAATCTTATTAAACTAACGATAATTCAAATTTAGAAATTTAGTTATTTATTAAAAATACGTCTATCTGACAATCAATGATACACTAATACAAAAATAGCATAATCATATCAGTATACTGTGAAAAGATGAAGTGAAGCACCCTGTAGTATTTCCAGATAAAATTCGAACATGAAGTAAATGAACTACGATAGCCAGTAATTTGAATTAATCAGCTATGAATAATTTCCGCACTCCAACCAATTAAAAATCGAAAACAGGAAATTTAAACTAGACAGCAAAGCGATTTATTCACACGCCAGCCAAATTATTTTAGACAGCAAACTGTTTCGATTCAATCAATACAGTATGTCAGGGACGGTTGAACTTTTGAAAAAGATGACTAGCTGTCATTGAAACGTAAAGAATAAATTTATTTTAAAGTTTTGTCTTCTATTAGCTATATCATTTCTCAACAAAATTATTTGAATGATATATTCCACAAATTCCACATCTGCAATTGTTTAGATAATACTTCTTTCTTTACATATAATGTGGTAATGATAATAACAATAATAATATACATAAAAACACAACAGAAAAGTATGTATATAACGAATAAAATGACTGAATATACAAATGGATACATCGAGAGAAAAGGTCTGCATTGAGAAAGTTGTACCAGTTAATAAGATTGGATTGACACAGGTCGTAAACAGTCTTAAATATGTTATCCCGAGGGTGGGTGCATTTCAGCGTTTGGGCGTGAACACTTCTATATACAGTATAGTCTGAAATTGGTATGGGAGCACTAACGCAGATATTTTATACTAATTGACAAGTCTCTGTTAACAAAAAACAAATCTAAGAAGGCATAATGTCTAGTTGGTTCAGTAATCACGTTCGTTAAATTGAGGTTGCAAATTAAAGCAGAGCAATTTAATCTGTTGAAGATACCACAAAAATAAGGTCATACTTAGGGTAAGTCTGGAATATGCTATCACATGTTGTCGTAATATATTCCTGGATGTGTCCTGAAGGAGATAATGCACTGATTGGGGGAAGGTAGACTACCAAGGATAACTCTAGAGTCTGGAAATATAACCCAAAGAGGCATTTATAAACTCTGGAGTGATTTTAACCTGATGAAAATAAATTATTACAAACCCACATGCAGATTGTCTCCCACCTGTGCGTTGCTGACTATCGTCTAATAGACAGTAATTAGGAACGTGCATGATAGAGCTACTAAAATCGTCATGTAGCCATGATTCAGTTACGATTAAATTGTCTGACTGAGCTGTTCAGACATTAGTCAGTAGTATAGAGAGGAGTAGGGGAACAAAAGAGGTGTTATAGGATGAATTAGTTGACTGCACAGCAGAGGATCTTTTGTAGACTTCATTCCACGGAAGTTTCGGTACTTTCTAGTTCCCTTTTATCCTGGAAGTGTTTATACAGACATCAGTTTTCTTGTCGGTCAAGTGTACACTATAGTCGCTCTAAAAGGAATATTTTGCTATAATTTTAGCGATTTTACTTTCTTAAAATTACCGGGAGAAGGGAGGCTTCTTTCAAGATAACCTTCAATTTTTCAGAGGATCTTCTCCCAATCCGGTGCACCCTTCAAAGCAACTAGCCCTGTTTTTCACTCTATAAAGTGTATATTTAGCCAGATAGCTACGTGTAATGTCGTTTCTTGAGTGTTCGTCAAATAGAGCATGTTTCTAGCTTTCGTATGATACCAAATACTGACATAGGGCAAGCCCATAATTTAATTTTAGGATGAGATAGTAAGAAATGTCATAAAATATATACTGACAAAATTAAAACGTCTCCCATTAGAAATATACGATTGATATAAAAAAATCATTATTTATGGGACACGCGGTACATCTACATATATTTCTTTTTTTGTCGCTACTTTAACGATGATCAGCTCTTCCTTTACAGACTTTGATTTACTTCTCGATTGTATTGATCTACAATTAGTTGATGCTTCTGTTGGTCTGTGTGTCTGGACAAAGTATCATAAAATAGTATGATATCTTTCAAATGATTCCAAGTACTGATCTGGCGAGGTGATCTGCCCACTGTCTACTTCATAATATTTTGTCTTGGGGACTAAACCGTCAGTTCACAAGTTGAATTCGCATTAAATCAATCATTAAACTTACTCTGATTTAATGCTTTTCATCTCCATCTAATAGTTTCTATGACTTTCATAAACAGAATACTAAACGTATTTTGATATGAAATTAAATCCGAAAATTGTCTACTGTAGAATTGGGCATATTGACACTATGTGCCTTGGATGATTGTCTTTTCCAAACCATCTTGCCTAATTACATACTTAAAATACTTCATCTTTGAGTTCAATACTTTTTCGTAAAATCATTTCTGCTCCAATATTGTCTAGAACATAACGATTTGTTGTCCTTTTGTCTGTCCAATTCACTCGCAATAGTATTCTATATACCCACATCTCGAATGCGTCTATTCTTTTCCCTTCACCCTTGGTCATCGCCCAAGACTCGAACCCTTCAATCGCAAAAGCTGTAGCCTTGACAAACCCCAGCTTCAAGTGGATGCCGATATTACGCTCTTCCAGATGGTGGACATTCCTTGATCTGCGTTCTGGGCCATTGCCAACCTTCTCCGTATTTCTTGACTACTACTTCCATTGATGTCTATTGTTGATCTTAGGTAGTCATATTCATTGCCTTCCAGATCGATATCACATAGTTTTATTCTACTGAAGTATGTCATGTTCTTATCAATTACTACTACTTTCGTCTGCTTGGCATTGAGTAGTAGGTCTCGTTCTGCACTGAATTGTTTTGTTTTTTTGTTTCAAGGGCATGTTTAATAGGTCACTCAGTTTACTACAGTAGAAAAATTTGATCATGTAAACCGTTTTACTTTTCACTCATAAGTCATCAGCTATTGGGAGATAGTCACCTTCAACAGCATATTCTAATATTGTACATTATTTCTCAGCTCACCATTACTATTTTTAGCGTTCCTAAGTCGTGACAAGTGTATCAAACTATGTTGAATGTGAGTTTGTCTCATTGTTATTGCTAAGAACACAATATAATCGATTAGATTATTACTACGTGAAACAATATTTTTTCTGATATCAAACTTGATTGACTATGACTATCAAACTATAACTTCAGATCGTCAATTTATTTATTTCCAATAAATCCGGTGAAAATGATCAGTTAAACTGGAGTCAAGTGTCTATAGTAAATCAAAGTGTCTGTATGTGTTTCGCTTACTCTTGGTTTACTGCTAACATTTGATAAACTATTGGAATGAAGTTTATAAAATTAGCGTAATAACAACTTACTTTCACCATTTGATGCAACGTCCTTATTTCAAAATTATTGCAAAAGTGTGAGAACAACTGGGTGAGGAGGATAGCAGAAGTAAAAAGAGTGAAGAAGAGAAGCCTGGAAGAGTTGAAAGAGGTGGTGTTAAGTCAAACAGTAACAAACATGATAGCGTGTAGTAGACTAAGGTCGGCTCTACACTCATACGAATGGAATCAGGGAGAGCGTTGAAGGTAGCATTTGAGACTGAGGAGAATGTGAGACGCACAAGGGGACTGCCTAGGCCTAGGTGGAAGGACTGTGTGAGGAAGGACTTCTGGTCAGCGGGCGGACCGGGTTGGAAAAGGACTGTGTGGCGCGGAGGAGTCTCGTGCACCATGTGACATTTCATAAGTAGACCTTACCTGGTCTTTACATTTATGCAATTTCATCTATGTACTTTATATTGTGTATTGCATGGAAATAAATGGAGTTGCAAAAAATAAAAAATCTACACTTGTTAGCACAGTACAAGCAACAATATTCAACGGTCAAATGAGTGTGGTGGGACAACCAACACAATCGAACAACCTTTAATGCAAAAAATGATATATCCGTAGATATGTGGAAACACCCTCGACTAACGATAATTCTCTTTGTGTACATAATGTTATTAAGTCTAATATTTGAGACCATTTTTCTGCTGCTCCTATTTCTGTAACCAGACCCACTAGGGCTTTTTCCCGCAGATTGAGTGATGTAAATATTTATGCTTTTCGTCGTGACGTTATCTTGTCCTCTGATCAGTTTTTGACAAATCCTTTGCTCCACCAGCTTAATGTAGACGACGCATCCTCTTCCATTGACTGTGAAATTCGGTGCATCATTGATGTTCACGCTCCGCTTCGCCCGAACAAGACTTCCATTTTGTCACAGCCATGTGCTTCACGGACGGGTGATCCCTCTCACTGTGCTTCTTACCGCAGTGCCACACGTCTAGTCTCCAACATGATCCAGCGGAGAAAACGTGAGTTCTTAACCTCCCAAATAGTTTCTGTGGGAAACAAGCACCTTTTCCCCACAGTGTCTGCTCTCCTCAACGGTGGTCAACCTACCGTTCCGCAGCTACCATCCATCCCCCGTGTGGCAGAAAGAATGGCGAAGTATTTTGTCAGCAAAATCTCCAGGATTCGCGAGTCCTTGAACTCTACAGGTCATGCTCAAATTCTGCCGTCGTCTCCTCCTCCAAAACTGACCTCCTTTGCCCCGACCACTGCGGACGAAGTCAAACGGATTTTTGTCTCTGCTCCCCTCAAGTCGTGCTCCCTGGACCCCCTACCACGCCTGCTCCTCAAGGCGGGATCTGGTGATCTTGCCTCTGCTATCTCTACTTTGATCAACCTGTCCTTCAGTGAAGCAAAATTTCCCAGCCTCTACAAAAGTGCCTCGGTCACTCCGGTGCTGAAGAAGCCTTCGCTTGACAAGGAGGAACTCGCCAACTACCGACCGATCTCCAACTTGGCGTTCCTGGGGAAAGCCATGGAACGAACGGCCGCCTCGCGCTTATCCAAGCATATACGCCCCCTTCTTCCTCTCCAACAATCCGGGTTTCGTCCAGGCCATAGTGTGGAAACCGCTCTTGTCCATGTTACAAACTGTATTCTCTGTCACTTGGACAATGGTTGTGCTGTAGTACTTGTGCTGCTTGATCTCTCTGCTGCTTTTGCCACAATTGATCATGATCTCCTACACTGACTCATTGGTTCGACATTGGCGGTCTAGGCTTGCAATGGATGACAGATTACCTGCATAACCGTACATTTTATGTTAATGCAGCTGGTGAAATGTCTCAGAGGTACAAACTCGAGTATGGGGTTCCCCAAGAAAGTGTCCTGGGTCTCCTCCTCTTTACTATGTATACTACTCCCCTTGCTGCCATAATCGCCAAACATTCTACTACCGAATATCACCTCTACACTGACGACACCCAAATCTGGATTTCATCTGATTCGTCTTCTCCTGCTAACTTTACTGCCGCTATGTTTGCCCTTCAGTCTGGTTGTTTCTTTCATGTCAGTCCACTGAATAAGTAAGAAGAATCGAGGGATACTGATTTATGTTGTGCAATAAAACAACTTTGAGGCTTCCAGATGAGTTGAGTTGTCGATGACGTGCCGCGAGTTATTGCAGTAAATGACCATAGACCTAGACTATATAGTTGGAATTAATTGAAAGACAATAGTGCTATTTTATGACACTTTTTGTCCAGACACACTCACACACAGACCAACAGATCAACACAATTAATAATAATAATAATAATAATAATAATAATAATAATAATAATTGTATTTTACTCACTTGGCCAGCAAACAAAGGTACACACTTAAAAATATAAACATATAACAAAATGAACCAAGAGCCAAGGTGTCAATAGGAGAATAAATTCTATTAC
>JAUYWV010128713.1:0-11255 GCA_032274565.1 Nematoplana nigrocapitula
AGTTGGGCCGTTTGGTTAAATTGCGACCACCCTTCTGAGGGTATCGCTTGGGTGAGGGCTGGTGTCTACCTCTGTTGCATGTTAATCTGGGTGCATGATGTTAAACGGTTTAGCATCCCTTCTGAGACACTTTGTATGTCCAAGTTAGATGTGTCTACCGGCACGGCCTCTCAGAGGAATCCGTGTCAGCGGACTCGCATCTGAGGGAGTTCCGGCTCCCTTGACGAGACCCGCTGTACAACAACAACAACAACGAATGAAAATGCCAGTCATGCTAGGAAAACCAACTAATATCAAAACAACAATAACATGAAACACTAATAAAGACCACCACAGAAAACCAAACAATGAAAGACACAATAACCGTCAAGCAGAAGAAAATAGAATGTCTGCTTTGATCGAAAAAATTAAACAAGACAAAGAAAGATTGAATGTCAATGTTGCAGAAGAGCACGGCATAAACAGAAAATATGCTCCAATCTAGCAAGACACAAGATTCAACTCATCAAAACGCAATCAGGAAAATAACAGATGGTATACTTCCCCTAGAAAATGTAAATGATTCTGAGATTTAATAATGATACTACATCAATTACTTTTGTTTCAAACATATTATTCACTTTTACTCAGCGTATTGTTTAAAATATTCACCAATGTTTTAGTTTTCATTGTCTTTTATTAATTTTGCAGACAAGTTTCTGGATTTTTCAGAAAATGTTAATATTATCAATGAAAATCATAAAATGTAATTCAGTACATTGACAAATAAAGAATATCTGTACGATTTTAACAGTTGTAAACTTCCAAGAACCAATAAACAATATAAAATAAAATATTCCTGCTTGAAACACATTTTCAGATGAAATATATACTGACACGCAAAAGTCATTGGCTATCTTTACAGTAACAAATTTAGTGCTTCGTTTCAATGAACATGAGACTGTTTTAAAATCATAGTCTTTATTATGAGCAAGACAATCAAAGAAAGTTTACCTTATGCCAAATTGTCGTTATTAACTTGTACTAAAGGTTGATCAGTGAGCAAGATGAGTCAATGTCTCGTATGGCCACCATTGCAGCTAAAACAGTTGCGTATCTGCGGTACATTAAGAGGATGAGTCTATTGATAAATGTAATGGGGGTGTTCCACCACTCATCGCTCACATACTGCAAGGTGGTCAGCTGTATGGATGGTGCTGCCGGTCTCCGATTGAGTTCGTCCCAAAGATGCTCAATCGGCTTGTGGTTTGGACTGAAGGTGGACCAGGGTAATGTGCGGATCCCGCATTGCGTTGGAGAAAGTCTGCAGTATAGCTTGTGCAGTATGGGGCCTTGCGCTGTCTTGCTGCAGGACGAAGGTCGGATGTCTTGTAAAGAATTGATGCAAGACGAGAAGGTCAAGCTTCCAATGAAGACCGATACGTTAGAGCCTCCCATTACATTACCATCAGCGTATTGGGTTAGTCTCCGTCTCCAGACGCGCTGCCTGCTATCTGTCGTGCTGGGGCGGTCAGCACAGCTGTTTGTGGCTTCGTAACGTTCCAAGAGACGATATACGCATGGTGCAGACATTACACTTGAAGTGGTTTGCCACCAGCCTGATGGACTAGCTAGCTTCCTATCTGCCGAGTGCCCTTTGACGCTCCTCTATATACTGTAAGGCGTGGGTGGCATAACTGTTGCTAATGCAGGAAAACAGAAAAGCTTTTCTCTCAGGTTCGGTTCTATAAGACACTCAGCGCAGATCAAAATTCTAATGCGTCACGTGCAAGCACTTTACATCGCATGTGGGCAGTAATCATTTCAGAGACAAGGACACTGAGAAAGACGGTGTTCTATTCAAGTTACCTCATGCAAACCACGTTATCACGCCTTCTACATCCTGCCTGCCATATATATACCTTGATTGGTTTAGTCTATTTACAAGCACTTTCATTAAAAATTTTCGCGTTCTGTTGCGTGTCAATATACTACATACATATATCAATTAAATCAAATAACACACGAAATATCAAAGATTAAAATTCGATAGTGCCTTACAAAGGTACACCTGAAATTTAGTTCCTGTTTTCTTATCTACAGTAGTTAATGTATTACTGTCATATAAATAGAGAGTATCATCTTTTAGGAAATATGTCACACCCGGAATTCCAGTAAACGACGTGTCCATTGAGTCAGGAACTCCTTCCCATTTCTGTCGAATTGAAAAGCTATTTGGATATACTTTCCCATGCATTCTATTCAACACCCAAAATAATGATCCAGAAAACAGGTAAGTCGAACTGTTTGGTTTCCACTCAAATATTGTGTCGACGTGAGTGAGATTGGACGGCAGACGCAGATCAGTGAGTGGCCGGCCATTCTTTGGAAATCCGGACGAAAGTGTTGTCCTGTTCAACAGAAGCCAGAATCTTCTGCCACTGAAGATATAGATTATCCCATCTCTGCGCTGATATCCCGCATCTATGCTGGGCAGATGTTTGGGTAAAGCAGACCAGTAGAAACTGTAGTGTCTAGGAACGTCCAGAATCTCATAGGTTCTATCCCCAATGTGATCCGTCTTCCGGGTGATTGGCAAATATCTGTCCTTCTTAAAGAAAAAAACCCAATCCTTTCGTGTTTCAATAATGGCACTAAGTTTTAAACGGTAGTTATTACATTTTTCTAGAGGAACAATCTGGCGAGGTTTTTCTGTTGATAAATATCGTTTCTGAGCTTCAATAACGTTAATCTTTTTGAGTATTTTTGATGATTTCCTTTTTGATTTAGAAGTGTTTGAGGGTCCGTACAAAGCCGTAATTCCCTGAATGTCATCCTCACGTAGTTCAGGTTTTCCATATGGTGCATAGTACATGACCGAATTTTGTTTAGCCGAATGCTTCATTCCTAGCACATGTCCAAATTCATGAAGAGCATTAAGAAGAAAATATCTTTTATCAAATTGTACTTCTTCGTTAAAAACAACGTCGCCGTAGAAAGAAAAGGAACCTCGTCGCTAAAATGCAGAAAAACAATGATGAATACGTATTGCTCCTAAATTTGACTACGAAAATATAGCAATACTAAACAATATTATAACATAGAGGACTTATTGCTTTTCCCATTATTGGTTTATTGATCGACTTCTTTATATCACACCAAATTCCGTTACTGATTCAAACAACATTTTCCACATTTGTAAATAACTTCATAATAAAACATACTGCAGAATTTCACAACAATAAATCATTAATAACGACAAAGAATCAATCATTTTAAATAATTGATTAATAAAAAACGTTGGACCCATCGCATCCCATCTGCATGGCTGTTATGACTGTGGAGAGACTTCCACCAATGACAGGTTTTCCATAGTTGATTGTGCTACGAGTGAATTCCAAATCAGCGTTCTTAAAACCAACTTTAAATGGTACAAATACAGGCAGGCTTCCTATTTGCTCAAAATATTTCCGTAATTAGTTTTCACAAGTAGGATTACCGTATAGCTTTAGTAATCGCAGCATCTGCAGAATTCAAATTTATTGATTTAGCTTGGAATCAATTAGTTTTCATGGTTTATCTCATTTATTAGTTTTAATGAACTCTGCCTGTTTGTCTATCATTAATTGATTAATTTGTTAACTAATGAATATACAAGCCACTATCAGAGAAAACGCAACTAGCGATCTCGAAGTGAAGCGCAGGATAGGAGTAGCAACAAGTGTAATAGCTAAACTGGACAACATCTGGAATCTGGAAAGCAATCAAAATAAAGCAGTATACAAAGATCAAGCTGATTATGGCAATGGTAAACAGTATCCTACTCTATGGCTGCAGTGCAACCTGGATAATTCACAACAAAGTCAAGATGAGGATAGAAGCTTTCGAAAATAACTAATGACCAAGTATTGGAAATGATCAAAGCAGAGTAGTGTGCTGAAAAACAACCGGAAAGGTTAATGGAATAAGTCATGAAAAATAAATAGACATTTTTTTGGACATCAGGTCAGGCGAGAGGGATTGACAAAGACTCTGATGCAGGGAAAATTCGAAGGAGGGCGCTATCAAGGCAAACCGATGCAAATATGGGAGGATGATGTCAAGGAATGCACAGGTCACAACGGGCAGAAGATTTGTCACATTGCAGCAGATAGGGATGGTTGGCGAAAAACTGTCAAAAAGTTGGGTGCACCTATGGCTTAACCTACTACGGAGAAATTAATTGATTGTGATAAAAGAAGTCTTAGAAATTAATTTAGATCGAAACTATAAAGTTGACATAGTGATTGCAATTCGCGACAAAATGCCAAAGAAAGTAAAATCAACGAATATAGCTCCCAGTAACGGGCTGCCAAGAGAATGGGAGTGCATCGAAACGAAGAAAAGACACAACGTACTGCTCGCCTTAAAATCAACTGTGCCTCAACACCTCATGAACGCGACTAAAAATCCCATGCACAGCGCAGTGCCCGTCAACAAAAACAAACGCTGCACAAATGTCATAAGCTCGCGTCAATGAAACATCCACTCAGCGCACTGTCCGTCATCAAATATACGCTATTGGGGCCACAGGTTCGGTTTTTAGTGTCTTTTTTAGACACATTTTAAGACTACCAAATATTTGCGTCATTTTATTCCGTTTATTGATATGCGAGCTTTAATGAACATTTAAGGAGTTAAAGAAAACCTCACGGCGCAGTGAAGTAACCAGGACAGCATTCGATTTTACACATTTATTGCAAGTGATATTTCTTTGGTTACATTCCGAGCTAACGGACCCGTTTAATATTACTATTTACATTAGGAGAAGAATGTAACAAGTTTTTTTTCTTTGACACCAGGTCATAAAGCTCATCTGATCACTTAAAGCATAGAATGAAACACATCTTGTTCCCTTGTACAGTCAAGTCGGGTTCGACTTCTGGCGATATCCATGACGCGACTTCTTCATCCCGAGCGATTCCGCACCACTTCCCTTAGCTCTGTGAGTGAAAGTCCTGTTGCCTCCTTCACCTCGTCCAACCTTTTTGTTATTGGTCTTCCTCTTCTTCGTTTTCCTTCGCATTTGCCAAGCATTATAAATTTTTCCAGCCCGTTGTTCCTCATTACATGTCCAAAGAAAAAAAGCTTTTGCTTGAGTGCCATGGAGTTTAATGGCAATGTTTTGTTCACTTTTTATGTATAGATTTGTTGGTTCTGATTTATGTCCACGGTATTCTCAGCATTCTTCTCCAGCACCACATCTTGAATGATTTTTATTTTTTCCTTACGCTTTTCCTCGTTGTCTAAATCTCGCACCCGTACAGCGCAATTGTGAAGACGAGTGCCCTTACTAGTCGCTTCTTTGTTACTGGTGATTCTTTCCATATTTTCTGTAGACCCGACATTGCTATACGTGCGATGTTCGGACGTCTTTGGGTTTCTTCTTTAGAAATCTCCATTTTACTCTATCATTGATCCAAGAAGGTTGAAATTCTTTACTATTTCTATTTTTTAATTCCGACGACAAACTCTTCCATTTGCTCTGTAGCCATTACCTATGTCTTTTGATATTGAGATACAGCCTTGCCTTTTCGCTTTCCCTTTTAAATTCCTCCAGCAATGTTTTCAGATCTTCGTTTGTCCTTGCGAAAAGGCTTGTGTCATCCGCATATCTGAGGTTATTAATTATTTTCCCGCCTACCTTGACTCTTGCATTTAACCCCCTTTCCTATACCAAATCATCCGTTTCTCCATATCCTGTTCGGACTGTGGCTTCTTGGTTATCATACAGAGCTTTTAGAAGGTTATTCAGGTGATCTGGTCCTCCCATGTTCCTTAATACATTCCAAAACAGTGGGTAGTCCACATAATCAAAAGCTTTACTATTGTCAATGAAGCAAAGGTAAAAATCGTCGTGTTGATGTTGCTCTCAGGCTCTTTTCATCAGACATCCAACATTTGCAATTTGATCTCGCGTTCCTCTGTTTCTTCTGAATCCATCTTGTTCTTCGGGTATTTCTCTGTCCATATATAAGTCTTCCCTTGATGATCTTTAATAGTACTTATCTCGTGTGGGAGTTAAAACAATGGTTCTATTGTTGGCACATTTTCTTGTATCTCTTTTATTTGGAAGAGGAATATATATTGACTTTTTCCATTCCTTTGACTAAGTGCCTCGGTTCGTATTGCATTACAAATATTGGTCAGCGTGTCCATTGCTTCATTCCCTGCCTCCTTTATAAGTTCTATAAGTATATCATCTGTGTCTGGTGACTTCCCACCTGAGATATCCTTCAATACCTATGCGGACTTCGCTTTTCAGTATTGTTAGTTCTTTTTTAAATTCACTTTCGTGACTGAACTTTTCATCTCGTTTATACAGATTTTCTGTATGCAGTATTCCTTCAATCTTTCCTTGACTTCTTTATGTTCCGATAGACTTTCGCTAGTACTACTTTTCAGTCCACCGATACTTGGAGTTACTTATCCAGTGATATCCTTCATTTTATATAAAAGATCGATGTTCTCCCGACTCTGTTGTCGAGAGTTTTAAAGTCTGCTCCTGGAAGGGCATTAGCAGATTGGACTGCGCTTCTCTATTGTTTGCTTATAAGGAGGTAATCTATCTGATTTCTTATTAGCACTCCTGGCAAAGTCCAAGTGTAAAGCCGCCGCTTTGGTTGATTGAAGAGAGTGTTGATAAATACCAGCATATCGATTGTGCAAAAAGATATTAAATTCTCTCCTACATTATTCCTTGTCTCATGTCCGTGTTTTCCAGCTATTCCTTCCACTTCCCCACTACCAACCTTTGTGTTCCAGTCTCCCTCTACCACCAGTAGATCTCTTTTCGGGGTGTTATCTATTACATCTTGTAGGTTGCCATATAATACTTCAATCTCACTTTCTTCTGCCGTAGATATGTGTGCAGTTATTTGGAAAACAGGTCTATTGATTGGTTGTCCTTGTAGTCTCACTGGCATGATGCTGTCATTGACTGGGTTATATCCTAGAAGCGATCCAGAGGTTTTTTACCAGTATAACTGCTAGTCCATTTTTCCTGTGTGACTCGTGCCCGGAGTAAATCTTTTATACTGATCAGTCTGGAAGTGTGACAAACCTTTTCATTTTATTTTGCTGATGCCCATAATACCACGTCCCGTTCTTGCCATTACAATCTTCACAACTTCTAATTTGTCTTGATACATGCTTCTCACGAAATACATGTTCCTATTTTGTGCATCTTTTAAAAGTTATGAATTCGTCTTTTAGAACTTGTGACATCAGTAGCAGAACTTCCTTGCGGGTTTCGTTCCACCACGTTATTATTATTAACTGTACATTACTGTCGAAATTATTCGCTCTTCCCCAGTAGTTGTCTGGATGATTTTTTGCCTGGGGCCCCACTGTCCAGCATCATAGTTTTAAGCTTGGTCTAAGTATTTTCTTGGCATGCAAAGGAAGTCGTTTTTAGTGGACACCGTCCATTTTTCTGTTAGATCTTCTGCCAGGAGCCATTGGCTAAGTAGGTCGTAGCTCTTCCGCCATTTTTGCAGTTGATACTGCTTTCGAAGTAAAAAGGAAAAGATTTCTTCGTGTGTGAATTGAAGAAGTCTATCTATGGACTCAAGCAATCTACTCGTTGCAGGAACAATAAAATTCACAGTTATTTGCAAAATCTTGGCTTCTATCGCTGTCGATCTGATCCTTGCTCGTATACACAGTATGTTAAGTTCAATCCGTTTGTTGCACTCATCATGTATGTTGGTGATTTGGAGACTGACGAACTCATGTCTGCCTAAAAATCAGTTTGCAAAATGAATTCAAAATGGTTGATGGTGGAGAACTTCACTACTTGCTCGGAATTAGGGTTTCTCGTGATGATAGCGGAATATACCTCAGTCAAGACAACTACATCAAATACATTCTTCACAAGTATGGTCTAGAAAACGCGAAGGAAAGTACGTGGAAAATTGGCTGACGTACGTCTGTATCAGTCAATGATTGGCAGTTTGATGTACATAGCCTTAGCTACAAGACCCGACATACAGTTTGACGTTTCCTATACAACTCGCTTCAACCAGTCTCCTACAGTGACTCATCTCACAACTGTGAAGCAGATCTTCGAATATTTGAATGCAACTCCAACTTATAGATTACATTATCAAGTTAATGATATGAATCTGATGGGATATACAGATGCAGATCTAGCTGGATATTACGATGACTCTAAGTCCAACACGGGGTCATTGTTTTTCATGTAGAATGCAGCAATCAGTTAGTATTCTGGCAAACAGAAGACAGTTAGCTCGTCTACTGCAAATGTAGAATACATTGCCCTAGTGGCTGCAACTCTAGAGAAGCTCTTTTGTATATGTCAACTGTATGGAGAAGTCGGCTTAGAAACTGGTACAGTGTTAATCAACGAAGACAACCAATCAAGCATTGCAATGACCAAACAGCCTGTTTTTCATGGTCGAAAAAAGCACATTCGAATACAATACCATGAAGGTCGTGACGAAGTCGAACAAGGTACTGTTGCAATCCAGTATTGCCGAACTGAGAAAATGATTGCAGATCTTCTAACCAAGCCACTCAGACGAGACCGTTTTAAAGACCTTCGGGAAAGCCTTGAGGTGGTCCCAACCGACCAGCTAAAGTGAAAGGGAGATTTTAGGTTTTTTACCCTTTAGTTATTCTATTTTTCGCTTGTGTTTTGTTCGCATTTTGTTGTTTCTTAGTTTCATATAGACTTGTATTTCATCTTGTGCCATTCTAAGTGTCTGAAACTAAACTTCGATTTGGTGGCTGTCTTAACTGCCATTGATCATTATTCCTCTGATATCTGTTCTCTGATCTCTCATCTCATCGATATTGTATAAACCTATTGCTTTCTGCTCACCATTCTCACCGCGTAGTGTTGGTGTTGATTATACCATTTTGTGTTTTATATTAAAACATACTATTGTTCACGATGCGTTCTCACATATTCATCCGCCATATCTTCCGTATTCCTGGTCAGGGTGAAGCGATATGCCCGCAACACTAGATCTTTGTTTGAACTCAGCTACTGCTTCCGCAGCACCCACTTCCGCGACGAGGACGCGCCACACAAAAGTTACCACTGTGCAGTCTAGAGAAGGTGCTCTAGCTGCTGCCAGTAGCTGGGTTAACTAGTCTGAGTGAAGTCATATTTACGTTCGTTTTATTGTTTTAAATAATTTGTTTGTTTATTTAAGCGCCTAATTTAATCTTTTTAAATAGGTTATACTCTCAAAACCATTATATATGAATAATGAAACATGACTAGTTTTGACTCCAATAAATTATTTTAATAACGAATCTGTTCTGCATTCTATTTATACATGGACATTCTAATTTTAAATATGAAATTGATACACATGACATTTTAAGATGAAATATTTCTAGTGACCTCACTATGATTGGGTGCACCTAGCGAATCAGCTTTTAAAGGTAAACATTGTCTCTAAATTATGATGGCTTACCTCTGGGATCTTTGGTGGCATAAAGGCTTGAGCCAGGCCTTTATCCGATGCCACTCTTCCAAAAGAAATCATAATATCTGCTTGCCTTCCCCGATGCTTTTTCTCTCTGATGTGGATATTGGCAACTTCTTCCCACATATCAAATGCTTGTCGCACAAGTATTCGAATGTCTGCTTTGGTAAGCTTTCCTCTCCTGGGGAATTTGAAAATTTTGTATGTCAAATCGTTCCTGTTCCATCGATTACCGACCACATAGCGTTTAAAGCGTCGTGGGTTTCTGACATCCACGCCGCTTAACAAATTGTTTGGATCGGATGGCTTTTCTGCGATGGAATAAGATTTAAAATCTGCTCTGTTTCTTTGATCACCACTGAATACGGTGAGTGACACAATTTCAGGGAGAATCACGATATAGTAGATGACTATTGTGATAAATGAAGTATACACCATTATAGTCTTCATTGTGAATTGTGCTGACAAAACACCTCGCCAGAGAGAGACAGAGAAAGATGCATGCTTATATAATTGCAATATGTCGTAATCTGTGCATTCTTTCAACCAAGCATCAAACCCATTTATACAGTGTCATAATAGAGCCGGGTGTATAGTATACTAATTTCCACCTACTGCCAACAAAAGTGTCTTAATTAATCACATACCGTCATATAAATCGTATTATATACCGTTTGTATACCTTGATAGTTGGAATAGTGTTCTAGCGAATATTTTATTCATTAGTATAATAGTTGTTAACAATGTCTGTTTATCACATATACTCATAAAATATATAGAATTTTCCTAGCCTATCTGGGTTTCTGGTTATCAGAGAACAATAGTTAGTAACTCTGTTGTAGCAAATTCCTCTGACCAAAATCACCTTATCATCACTTAGTGACTCTTATAATGTAACGTTACAATTTCTCAATTTCTGTGAATACTTGCACTGTCTTTCATTGTTATTCCGTTTCACTTTTTGATGATGATTGATGGGATGGTGATCAGGCGGCACCCCCGTCAGAGGAGCCGGAGCTCCCGCAGATAGAAGGCCACCGCCACGGGGTCCTCCGTCAGCACAGACAAAGGCGGGACAACCGCCCCTAACGCCAGTGTTCCAGGATCTGCTCATCCTCTCCCGAATTCAAATCCGGGTGTAAACGGACTTGTTACGTTGCTAACACTCTACAATACTGATGATGGTCCTGGTAGATATGATGGTACTTTACCTATTAACTTCTAGATAGATCTAGTTTTAACCACCGTCAATCCTGAGCCTTGCTCTTTTCACTGTTAAGGAGTGCAGACGTCAAAATGAAGGTTGAGGAATACTTTCTACTCCTCTGAACCTGGATGAATTTAAACACTGTTGTCATTGGAAAACGATAATAAATAATAATTAACGTTTATAGAGACAAATATAACGAATAAACGCAACATAAAGTTCAACTAGTATCCAGAAACACATGACTAATATCAACAAACGAGTTATTATAAAAAATAGATGTACAGGAAACAAAACTGCTTAAACGCCTGTTTGAACGAATAACATCAACTTCCTATCAGACTCCCAGTCCCTTTTACAAACCCTTGCCTACGGCTCCGCTGACCAACCGGACCCAATTCTAAGTGAGATCATATCCTCGCTTCTACTCCTCTCATCCAACGGCATTCAGTCAACCCTCCAATGGGTCCCTACCCACGTGGGCCTTACAGAAAATGAAGAGGCCGACTCACTCGCCAAAATAGGAAGTGGTATTGACCAATCTACCACCCCCATCGACTTTGCCTCAG
>JAUYWV010128724.1:0-11254 GCA_032274565.1 Nematoplana nigrocapitula
CCAAAACCAGGATTGCTGGCCTGTCTCCTGCTCTTCTGAAGTCACCGTTGACCAACGGTTCGGCTCTTCCGCCAACTTCAGATACTAATACCCAACATAAAATATGAGATGTATATTTCAAGATGTGAATTATAATTGCCATTCTAACTCAGCCCACCATGCATCGTTTGCAAACACTAAACTCTGGCGGTCAGGTAGTGAGGGTTAAAAGATGTGAGGTATGTTGAGGCAAAGCGTTCTCCCAAACTGAGGATTATCTATAGAAAAGCATATGAGTGTGTCAATTGTATCGATCTTTCCACCATGGCAACGCATAGAGAGATGATGCCAGAACTAAAGCAAAGTCAGATGGATTGACGTCTGTAATGCTCAAGAGGTACTGCTTCGTTCCCCACGTCATTCTTGGTATTCATAAGCAGCAAAACGGGAATAGATTGGCCTGTTTGTTTCACGATTTTCTCTAGCACCGACGTCATCAGTGACCTAGCCGGAGAGTGTTTTGGTACAAGTATAACCCGGAAAGAGATGAGACGTTGGCACTGTGTTTATGCTGGCATCTTCCTACTCTTATGGCCCAAAGTTGACAGAAATACTGGTGAGTGAATGTCTTCATCTTATTCATATTGATTTAAAATTAATACGAATATGTACAGTTAATCATAAAAATGAGAATGGAAATATTTTAAGGTAATCAAAAACATGCACAAATTGTTCCAACTATATTATTCTCAAAATCAAAAACAGAAAACGACGTGTGTTGGACCAATTTTTAATTCATAAAATCAAACGCGTTTCACCTCTGGTGTGGCTTCGTCATGAAAGAATAGAATAGAATGTATTTAACATTTAAAAAAACTCATCCACTGTCAATCTGTGTACGAGTGGGAACAGAATATTTGAACTATTGCAGAGAATGGCAGGCACCAAAGTGATCGAGGTCAGTCTCTGCTACATTAACATCAACATACAAGCCACCAGTTAAAAAACACCAACTCAGTAACACTGTACTGTAGAGTCTACACCCAGCATAGGGATTCTGAACATGGTGGCAGAATCACTATACAGTATATAAGGTTATTTAATGAATGCGGCTTAACCCTATCCATACCGGGCTATTTAACACAACAAGGTTCCGGGTTCTTATTGAAATCTTCTTTAGGAGTGTGCTATAGTGATGAAAATTGGCACATAATTAGATCAAAATGGTCTACAGATGACTTCGCTATTAAATTGATTTTTTATAAAAATAAATAAAAAGGTTACAGCTAATTTAAGTACATCGAAAAAAGTGAGAGAAAAAAATATCGAAATAATTAACTATATAATAAAGTACTGAGTGTCTGAATATTATAATGCGAGAATTCACTAATATCCACCCCTCAAGGAAACATTTTGTTGTTTTCACTTATAATTAGATGAACTAAAAATTACGGGGATCACCTACTTTAGAGGCCTATAGCAGACCCCCTGTGGGGGTAACAACGATGAAAATATTTTTCAAAGTTGTTAAACATAAAGTTAGGAAAAGTCATGAAAGCTGGAGTTCACGCGATTATCCAAAAAACAATGGCGGCAAACAATAAAACAGGGTCGGGCCGAATCAGCCCCCCCCCCCCGCTATGGATAGGGTTAAGAAGAAAAAGAAGAAACATCAAGTTACCCGGTACAAACATTTATTTGAGCAGCAACCGGTTCCGATTACCTTGGATCATAATTATTAATTATTATCAAATAATGTAATTATAACATAATCAGTTGTTTCACAATTCAGTTTTTCGCGCTAAATTTGTAAAAAGCTTCCGGCAACACCTATATATTTTTTTCGGGTCAAACGTGAATAATAGAATGCATATGTGACATAGTCAAAGCAAATGTACTTCATGACTATTTATTTGTATCAGTGAAAATATAGTTATAGATCGGCAATTTTTGTAACATTCATCCATGGTTAAACTGTAAAACAAAAATGGAAATCTGAATAAAACAGGTACATACAGTATGTAGGTAAAGCATTACAAAGTGTTATTATAATATGACTTGTCATGAACGAAAAAATAGTGCTATGATCTGAGGAGGCGAGGAGGAACATACTGGTATAAAATATGTAGCGGTAGTTCTATAGCGTGCCATAACTTCATTGATTGTTTCCATCTTCGTTCTTTTGAAGTTGAAGTGTGGATATCACAAACATCAATTTGGCCTCCATAGGTAATCATATGACCGCGTTTTTCGATTTTTCATAGTTGTTCGTCCAGAAGATTGTTAACTCCCACGAAGAGTGGAGAACAGTAATCCATCCGGCATATTAAAAAAACTTCTCTTTGCTCAAAAAACGCGCTGAGGTATCGGTTGATGTAAGACGTTATAAAATAAATAATACAAATATTGATGTTTATTATGATAGAGACTGCACAATGGGAATCGGTACAGAATAAAAGTTTAACAACTGTGAAACGTGACTTGACAAATGCAGTGTGATAAACAAATGAGCTGTGAAACAGAAAACCCAATGGAGAAACAGAAAAAAGAATACGGGAAACGCCAAGGGTAAATAACAATACAAATTATCTTGTGATAGTAGAGTTAGTAAGAATACAGGCTGTGGGGAAGAATGAAGATGACTGTCTTTCAGTGCGCGAAGGGGGTTGGATGAATCGGTTAGATGCGTTCCGGTGTGGACAGAGGTCGTGTATTGGGTGGTTTGGGTCCGCGCTGCAGCTGCGAAGAAATTTGATCGCGGTAACCTGTCTGCGTTCACGAAGATTATGAAAACGGTTGCAAAGGCCGCATATAATGAAATGTGCACGTTTCTGGACTCCTTCCAGGTGGTGATCCAATATTAGAGATAGATCGGCAAATAGTGGGGATGCGTATTACAAGGATGACCTGACGATGCCGTTGTAGACAGTGACCAAATTGTCCCGTGTCAGGAGTGGGCGAAAAATGCGTATTGCGTAGAGTCTTTTAGATGCGATTGCAACACAATTTTTAATGTGTGAATGCCACTTTAGGTCCGCTGAAATTGTAACGCCAAGGAGTTTGATTTCGTTGGCGCGCTGGATGTTCGGAAGAACAAACTGATTACTGGTACTGTGGGATGGACTGATGATAAGCATTTTGCATTTATTGAGGTTGAGGCGTAGATTGACCGAGGTTGACCAATTTACCATATTTTGGTGTTCTACGACCACGACATCAGAGGCCGATTTGGGGATGGGAACAAGGACGGTGCAGTCGTCAATATACTTCATGCCGCGCGATACGTTGCTTTGAGTATGGAGTGGCCCGACTACCAAATTGAAGAGGTAGGGCCCCAGTACGGACCCTTGAGATATACCAGAAGTAACTGGGAGGGGTTGACTGATTGTATCGAGGAGTTTGACTGACTGGGACCGGTTTTGGAGGTAGTCATAAATCCAGTTTATGAAACCTGAAGGTAATTGTAACTGAGTCATTGTTTTGATAATTTTGTCGTGCCCCAGTTGGTCAAATGCTTTAGTGAAATCATAGGCCAACAGTGCAACACCAGCATTCTCTGGCTTGTCTAGAGTCAGGGTGAGGAAGTCGTGGAGCGCCATGAGTGGATTTGACAATTTGAGTGAGGTCAAGGGACGAACATAGGTGAGTGGTGTCCAGATGGTTTGTGTAGCCGCATATCGCAAGGTTATAATTGGATATTTAATCAGAAGGGTATCTATATTGAAAATAAGGAAATTGAGTATGCCTTTTGCATTTTTGTTTACACATTTTGGTGGGGCATATATGCAGGCCAAGATCAAATCAAAATCTCGGCAAACTAGCCAATGACTGTTTGTGCCGAGGGCATGGTTTTTGTAGAGGTGTCTGTTGACGTGAGTCGAGGATTTAAACCAGACACAGACTCCACCACCTTGTCGGCCATCATCGCGGTCGTCGCGTAGACATATAAAATCGTTAATGGAGGTGATACTGTCAGGGTGGTGGGAATGTAGCCAAGATTCAGTAGCACAGAAAAATCCGGTGAGTTGGCGTAAATAAACGAGCGAATGTAAACCATTTTGGGAACAAGAGATTGTAAGTTAGCACAATAAAAATTAGGAAGTGAGAAATTGGTGAAGAGTTTATTGTGTTACATCAACTTACATCTTACATCAACTCATAGACACACGAAATAAAATGTGCCAAAAATCGTGCTCTGCATTTTGTAGCAAGACCACACTTTATGTAGAAAATTGGCGAAAAAATTCGGTTGATTTCTTTTTACCGCACGCTCGAACACATACGTACGAATTTACGAATACAGCAGGTACGAATTTACGAATAAAGCAGATACATTCAAATATTTACGGTGGCGTCTCGTGTACATCAATCAATTTAACTATTTTTGTGATCAGATACTAGCGGAAAATTGATAATGTAAAGCATAAATCCTCATGCACTGAAATTAGCAGAAATTGTTTTTACAATTTGCGATCATTTGTAAAAAGAATCTAATAAGGTGCGTCCTCCCCGAATTTTGAGTGGGGGACCGAAATCTGTGGACGAGCGAGAGCACAGTACTACCCCAATAGTTTGATATGGAATAAAAGGGAGGGTTTGTAGTGCTGTGCTCGAACGCCCCTTATTATATTAGGTGTAGTAGAGTTTTTTCGGCGACTAAGACGAACGAAAAAGCTGATTTTCAAGTCGAAAGAGTTATCTGTGCGACCGTCGACCAAGAGTTTTCCAGCTTTAATAATAACAGTGGCCTGGGGATGTTCTGTTGCCAATTCTCTTAGTCTTTGTCTCAGTCGGGCGTTCTCCTTATTGGCGGCAGGAGGAAGATCGTTGTTGATATAAACGCCGCTGGGTCGTTCACTGGGAGGGGTTTTCCAAAATTAATTGATGAGATCGGTTTTGCATTTCAGGGACTGGAAGGTTACCTTGATCGGTCGGTTTTTCGTTGAGTTAGGCTTGCCGATTCGTGTGGGAGGGCATTTAAGCTGACAGTTGGGGTCGATGCAATTGAGAAGGGGAGAAACGTTGGTGGGATCTGTCTCGTTCTCGGGGATACCGCGGATGATAGCAGAAAGTTGTCTGTCTGTAATCTGACGACGCTCGGAGTCAAGGGCCAGATTAGTGACCGTAGTTTCGAGCGATTTGACACGTACGGATAAATCAGCGTTGGATGATTTGAGGTTATCGATTTCAATGGATCGCTTGTCCACAACATCACGGAGATCCGCTAGTTTTAGGACAAAGTCCGATCGTAGATCTTCACGAAGTTGGCTAATGGCGAAGTGAATTACACCATTGATCGCAGTTAAGTTTAGCTCACTAGTGTCTGTTGGAGGCACCGGCGAATTCGTTGCACTGCGAAAAATCCGCTGTTTAGAAGTCATATTGTGTTGATTGTGAGTGATGTATCCGCGCGCCTCTGCACAGTCTTTACCACAAAAGAGTTTTGGCTGAAAAGCATATACCCACCAATCGCCTGCCATTTCTATGGCTCAAGCAAACTATTTACACGCCTTTCAAAATGATATTATAATGAACCTAAACAAATAATCTCTGATCCTCATTACAAGCAAAAGCGATTGTTTTACCGTCTTTTGAGGAGTTTATTAAGTGTTTATTGAATGATTTTTGTTAAATGATACAAATTATACAATAATGTTTGAAGCTTTTTGGGAATTGTGTTATTGTACGAACAATATACAAATAAGTTAACAGTACTCAGTAATTGGTACACCTTACTCAAGTTATTGTACTGCAGTAAGAAAATAATTCGTTAGTTGTACTCTGATCATAATGGCGGTGATAGCGAGTACTTTCATTAAATCGAATAAATTAAGTTAATAAGGTTCACAGCTAGTTATCAGTAAAACCGATAGCATAATCGAAATAAAAATTTATCTAAAGAACTCTAAGAAAAAAAAAGTTAAAATGGCAACCAAAGGCTGTAATAAAATTCCCTTTGTAAACAAAGGGCCGCGCGGAGGGACTTTATCATGATGACCTCGGCGATGGTCAGCTTCATTGTGTTGTGTTGTTGTAGAATCTTGAAGCGTTGTCTGACATCACGAGTGAAATTGCCTCGTTTTATCTATTGACAATTTCCGCCACGACGGTCAACAGAAGCGGAGTGAATTTATTAGAATGTAGCCATTGCCCTCAAATGTGGCAATTAAAGCATCACTTGACCGAGTGAATACGACTGCCTCCAAATGTACTGTAAGCCATTGGACTGCATGGGGGGTTTCTTCAGTTTCATTTTGACTTCAGCAGCATTTCGCATACAAAAGAATTCACCAGCCGTATAGAACGCAAATATTCCCACTGAAAACTAACTCGCATACCCACAGGAATGATACGACAAATTCGATAGAAATTCAGTGTCGAAACGCTCATGATAGCCTTCCGCGAAAGCAATAAATCATTCGCATAAAGAAATGGAACTGTAGGTTCCAATACTTCGGAAATCTATTATATATACCATATTCCATTCTTCAGACGGAGATTCGCTATAACCCTTCACTTCGACCCTCTGTTCCCATTTCAAAACCGTTCTATCCCTCTCCCCGTTGTTTCTTCACTTCTATTCACATCCAATGCCTCTGCGGGAGTCTCAAGCATCTTTGCTCAATAGGGAGTTTTTCTGTGCACTAACCACATCCTCTCTGTGGTGTCTCAATTTATTTCAGAATGGCGTTCATCGTGCCAGCAATGTCACATCGCCCTTCACTAGAATACACACCGGTTTCCAGTGCTGCCATTGTAAAAATTTGAAATTATATCTCAGAGCTTCGAAAACATCTGAGGTTCTCAGTTTGCTATTTCAAAATACCAATACATCAATTTAAAATATTTTGTATCACAACCGATCTAAAGTAATTCTGATAAGATACATTATATCTACACAGACACTGTGTTTAAAAAAAAGCTTTGCCGCTAGTCACTATTATGTGACATATAGGGTTGGCTATAAAAAAATCGCTTTTGCTTGTAATGAGGATCAGAAATTATTTGTTTAGGTTCATTATAATATCATTTTGAAAGGCGTATAAATAGTTTGCTTGAGCCAATGTCAGGCGATTGGTGGGTATATGCTTTTTAGCCATAAATCTATAATAAATACAATATTATTATGATAAAATAGGTATATTATTATAATATTCATAAAATATGTGAACGTAAACAGATTTTACATTCAAAATTAAGCAATTGTCAATAATTCTTATATAATAATATAATAAACATAAAAATATCAGTATTAATTGCTTATTTAAATGCCACATGTACAGTATGTAAATGTTTGAGTAAAGATAGAAAACTTGGTTGAGGCCAATTCCCTTTCTCCGTAACTCTGCCTTTTGTCCAAAAAACAAAAATATCTTATTATCTCAGCAAACTCTCTTCCCGTTGCGAGCTTTCGCGCCTTCGTTGCAACAGACACCACCCTTCTTGCGTCTTACCTCCATCGGATTGCTCAGTCCAATTCCCCCTCTCGCCCTTCCTGCGGTGAAGGCTGTCTCCTCTCCTGTCTTCATATTCAGCCCTCCGCCTCGCCATCTTTGGTAAGTCGGTGAGCCAACCTGACCTGTGCAGAAGTACGTGGGGTGTTTCCCAGTTGCTGGGCCTCGGCGGCCACGCGCTGCACCCCCCCAGCATCCTTCGGCAGGGGCCGGGTAATTCAACCAATTAACCAATCTTCTCTTTCATTGGTCGGCTCTCTCGGGTCGACGCCTCTCCAACCTTAGACCATCATCTTAAATTTTAAACTCTCCTATTTAAAAAGGAGTATTCAAAATTCATAATATGATATGTTGTATATTTTACAAAGTTGTATGTTTTTTAAAAAATCAAATGGTATTTTTCGCACAAAGACTTCTGAAGAGAAATGATCATGATTGAAATCTGTAAGGAAATTGCTCAAGGGATACCAAAGATTCGGTCTAAAAATAGATCATCTGTGCTCACAATACGCAGATTGTTGCGGAAACCTTTTCGAGAGTTTGATTGTTAACTTAGGAGTATAATTACCTTGCATATGCGGATGTAAATCACCGGAAAAGACTACTGGTCTTCGCATTATTAGTTCACGAGACGACAGTTTAGACATGCTATAATTAAATTAACGAGAAACTAAGTTCCTCAGAATGTGATAACATAGAGAGCTTCCCAGAATAAAATTGTTTGTGTGTCTGTCTTTCTGTGTTCGCTATCTCCTCCTAGATCATCCATCGGAGAGAGCTGAAATTTTGGGTACCCACGCTTTGAATGGCCCGGCGAGTCAGAGCATGCACTGTGTAATTTTTAATTTTCATTCGTATGGGTGTCAGAGGTTCGTTTTAAGAGGCCGTTTTAGGCCCCTTTGAGACTAGAAAAACGTCACTTTATACCTGTTCTTGTAATGCGATTTTATTGATATTTCGTGGAGATCACCACTGACCACAGTCATATTATTTCACCTTATTGGTTTATTGATCAATTTGTTGTAACACAATACATATATGCAAATTCACCAAATTCACATTACTGATTCGAATAAATTTTATCAGAGATGTACATAACATAATCCAGGTAATGATTGCAATTCGCGACATAATGCCAAAATAATAAATTAAAATAATGGTTCCAAGTTACAGACTGCTAAGATAATGTGAGTGCATCGAATACGAAAAAAACGACACACACAACACACTGCTCGCCTTAATAGCAACTGGATTCAACATCACGCGAACGCGACTGCGAAACCCTCACACAGCGCGCTGCCCATCATTAAAAATGCTACGGGAGCTACAGATTCCGTTTTAGGGTATTTTAGCCACTTTTAATACTATATCAAATCTTTACGACACTTTAAACCTGTTATTTATATGCGGTCTATATTTTCTGCTATGGAAATGGTGACAGCATTTGGTTTGAACATTTATTGCAAGTGATATTTCTTTGGTTACATTCCGAGCTAGAAGACGCGTTTAATATTTTAAATACGACAAGTTGGTCAAATAAACAGTATCTCTACTCTACCTGGCCGGGATGCTCCATTGTAAATCAGAAGATAGCGGAGTATGATTCCAGTGCCCAGAGAATACGTAGGCAGAAGAGTGTAGTAAACATTGAAATCTACAGATTTTGTGGAGCTCAAGTTCCCGGTGCCAACGTAGGTCGCAATAACTGTGCTTGTGTTCCCAGTCATCACATTAAAGTCAGCATCGTTCGTAGTGATCGACTGAATTTGGTAATCTCTCGTGTTCGAAAAACAAAACAACTAAAATGGCAAATAGGAAAAACTATTATATTGCTTTCTCTCTGTAAAATGACTTCGACATTAACGTACAATTTAAAAAAAAAACGGAATGAATACAGATTTAACTGTGAAAATTACTTTCCACATCTGAGCTTTGCCACTGATCCTCTATTTACTGAGAATAGTAGACTAGTAGAGGCTTAGCAAGGACTTCCAAAACTGCGCAAGGTCATTACCCACTACTAATGGGAAGTGAAGACCTATTCCCTCCAACCATGCCCACCACCAAACGCTTACAACAGATCTGTGTGGTTAACATGACATACATACTACTATGACAGTAGTGTGACAGTAGGTGGACACCAGCATCCACTGCAGTGGACAGCGGCCACAGGAGGAATCGCCGAACGCCGGTCAGTTTTTGTTCGACCTGACGGACTTAGTCGTTGTACCGCGATGGGTACTGTCCGTTAGCATCTGGTTTTTGGACAGCCACTAAAATTAATCATGAAAGGTTGACCTAGCCGAGAATCGAACTAGGGAACTTCGGTGTCCGTGTCAAGCACGTTACCACTACACTACCATGGCTACTCCTGGAGTAGTCGTGGGTGCACCTAAAGGAACGTCTTCCTCTTCCAACTGTTCGTATCTGCACATTCTCTCATGTCTTCACCACTCCGAACCTTCAATAAGCTTTGCTCTTCTCTGCGCTTGTCACTTTTGATAATCTATTAGTCTATTAGTCCTTTTCGGAGGTAAGCATTAGGGTCTCATGGCATAAGCGGTCAAACGCCTTATTGAAAACTACAAAATTATGAATGACTACTTCTCCATGTCTACCTATGTATAGGTATATTAATTGATAATTAATTAAAAATGTGATCTACATGTAGCATCCTATCTATAACTACAGAAATGTATGTATGTGGGTATGTGGGTATGTCTGACCGGTATTTTTATCTAAACTCTCTTGACGAATTTGCATGCTTGATGACTCAAAAGAATGCTACGCCAATGGGTAACATGGGAAAAATAGCCACGAGATCCAAAATTTCTAATTGAGAGGCCCACAGAAGAAAATACCCCCCAAACCATGTTTTTGCTGCGATGCTAAATAAATCAATATGCCGCAGATAAGAAATTTGAATTCTTCAGTAGGCGATATGCTTCAGATAATGAATTTTAATTCTGCAGTAGGCGATATGCTGCAGATAAGAGATTGCTGTGATGACAATTCAATATGCGGTGACAGACTTACATACATACATATATTTATCTAATTATAGATAGGATTATATATACTAACGCTAAACGGGTAATCCTACTTGGACAATATAATTTCATTTACATGAATATCTCAGTTAAGGTTTGATTGAATTGTAAGGCCAAGAAATTTAGTGTGGGATTCCCTGCGCCAATACAACTATCACCCATTTTTAATTTTAGCTCAGGTTGAGTTGACTCTATTTTACTGAAAATGAGGTAGTGAGTTTTTCATATATTTAGGGTCAACCTATTTGATACAATCCAATCATTTTACAATTTTAATCACTTATTTGCCTTTTGCTCTATAGGTCACTATATTTTTTATCGGTAAGAAATAAATGTGTCATCTGCAAAAAAGCTGAAGTTCCATATTGTTTGTAATTCCAAGGAAAACTCATTTGTACCGTTCAATATTTAATCCTTTGTAAATTTGTAACTGTTTTCCGGAATAAATTATTATTATTATTATTAATGACTTTGATATCTATCTATATATATAAAACAGAAAGTCGGATGTCTGTCTGTCCCACTCCCCGAAATGAGCCCTGACCGCTAGTCTCACGGATCCGAAATTTTGCATGAGTGACCCCCTCAACCCTGCGGGTAACATAGGCCAGGTTTTGTTTTGATTGATGGCTTGGGTTTGGACTGGGTTCCCAGGGTTAGCTTATCGGAGAAGCCGTAGGAATTTGAATTCCGTCTGATGCAATGCTAAATCAATGATCTACTGTATATAGTTGTAGTTGCAGCCAAAAAATTTTGAAAATACTTTTACTA
>JAUYWV010128735.1:0-11252 GCA_032274565.1 Nematoplana nigrocapitula
GATGCTAAATCAATATGCGGTCAGACATACTTACATACATACATACATTTATCTAATTATAGATAGGATTATATATATGCTAACGCTATACGGGTAATCCTACTTGTTTTAATAATTTCATAACATTTTAAACACAAAATTTCTCGCTATTTAATTACATTTATCATTAAATTCTACAGTTACGGATCCAGGATCTTCAGATAGGCGCCCCGCGTTGAACAAGGTACGATTTGCAATATAAGATATTCCTATCTAATGCAGCCTAATTCGCCGATCATAATTATTTATCCTCACACCTCGCGTCTGCGATTTGTGCCTACACGCCTCATAGATAAGGCGAGCGAATAGCCAGTCTATATATAGTATAACCAGCAAACTAATCCGTTAGACTATGCCAATGTCACAGATATAATCACTCACATAAATTTATAAAAAATATGGAGATGGACCGGACATCTCGCTAGAAAAACAGATAACTGATTGATCAGAAGGTCCACAGAATAGACTCCAAGATCAAGCACCAAGGGGAAGACCAGTAACCGGGTGGGCAAATGACATCAATGCATTTGCGTGAGTTTCATGGCACAGTAAAGCAACAGATCGACATTTATGGAAAACTGAGCTGAGGCCAACGCCATGCAGTTAGCTGCTTTGGCTAATGATGATGATGATGATGTTGATGATTATGATGAGTGTGACGTTTAACGAGAGTTTAAAATTAATTGTAAGTATATCATGTTTCAATTGCAGGTATAAATTTCAGAATGTGAATTTATGCCTAGCAATTCAAATATATTATTCTTGTTCTATAATGTCAATAAATCAATGAATTTCAAAATCATCTTCAAATTCTTTAGTTATCAACTACAGTTATGATGAGAATGGCGAATATTACGAACAAACAAATAAGTGGTCTCACTATAGGGAAGAGTTGGTTTGGGTTTCAGAAGAAAGCGCAGAAAGATTTGTGAGAGATTTGGATTCAATGTCATTCGAAGATATAAACAGTGAGTATGAAGCGTTATCGTCAGAGATACAGGAAGAGTTAAATGAAGCAGAGAAAGCAGCAACACCGAGAGGAACAGCAAACATAACAAAAAGCCATGTACCGAAATTTAAAACGTTTTCATCATCAAGAGGTTTCAGCAGTAATATTGAAAAGATGCCTGCAAAGTTCCTAGCCGATTATCTGCGTTATTTTAACTTCAACTTACGAATCAAAGATGGTTCGTTCTATTCTCCTAGAAATTTGGTGTCAATTCGCGCATCCATACATCGAATTATCTTACGCCACCTGTCAACAGAAATGTAAATATTTTGAAAGACGAAACTTTCAATCGAGCGAATATGCTTTTGAAAGCAATGGTTGGTAAATGGCTTAAAGGGGAATAAAGCGAAACGTTATCCGGCTATTGAACCCGAAGATATGTCCAAATTAAGAAACTATTTTGATCCGTTGAACCCAGAAGTAATCCAAAAGGAAGCATAGTTTATTATGACCTTTTATTTCGGATTACGAGGACGAGAATTACTTTGTCAACTGAAGAAAACTGATGTTGGATTTGACAAAGATTCGGAAGTCCGAGATTATGTTTACATCAAGCATGACTTTTAACAAAAAATGTAAAAGGTCTCTTTCTCAAAAGGAATTTGAGAATATATGTAATGCACGAATGTATACCGACCCCGACAATTTGGCTGCTTGTCCAGTTAAATGGTTCCGTCTCTAACTCAGCAAAATTCCAGAAACAAATTAAAATTTGTTTCCGAAAATAAATTCTAATTGGAAACATTCAACGCTCTGATTTACCGGATTAAGAAACATTGGTAAAGATACTTTGGGATGTTTCATGAAGAAAATATCCGAACAAGCTGGACTCACGAACCATTCTGTAAGGGTAACAGTCGTGAGTGAGTTAAACGCTCAAGGGTTTCAAACATCGGAAATTGCATCTGTAACGGGTCACAAGAATTCGGAAAGTGTAGCAAGGTACATCCGAGAGACACGGAATGAAGCAAGAAAGAACCTATCTTCGGCATTGTCAAGAAGTGTAAAGAACGTAAAAGAAGGGTGCATGTCACGGCGTCACGCAAACGCTATAATACGGAGGTCACTGTGGAATGGGAAAACGGAGAAAAATCAATAAAAATGACAACGACACCACCCATTGCATTTTAATGGACCTATCAACAACTGTTATATTTATAACATGTCCGGAAACTAGAATTAATATCAACCCTTTGCCTTGTGTGTTTATGATATGTTTAGTTTGTTATTTTTTCAGGCGTTAAATCTGGCGATTAATGCCTGGAAATCTGAATTTTAAATACATTTACCCTGATAAAATATCATATTGTGAAATCAATTTTATAGAGGAAACTACTATTAGACGATATACAAATGTTTCATGACGACGAGACGACATGTCATGTCGACGAGTTGTCATCAAGCATTTGTTATGTTCTATCGATTTTCCAACATTTGTTATGTTCAACCACCCCAGAAGAAAATGAAGGTAATCACATCATGGGGATCGATCGAGCTTGATTTGTAAAAATGACTGACTTTATGATTCCCTTTGTTCCCTCATAATTCCCTTTGACTCTATATGTTTGACTTTTAATTCCACAATTTGTTGATGAGTATTGTTATAAAATTAAAATATAAGTTTATAATTATGTAGTTTTTTCGTATATTTTTAATATTAATGTTATTAATTCAAGTAACTATATGAATAGCTAGAAGATAAGCATTCAGCATTACCGTTCAACATTACCATTAAACATTACTTAAAATTTAAATGTTTCATGCGCTACCTAAGTAATAAAAAATGTATTGATCGGAGTTACATTCAAATTTTCACTGACTATAGAACATTATAGAATGAAGGATACAATGTTGTCCAATTGTATATTTCATTATTTTCAGATCAAATCGATACGCACAAATATGTACAACCGCGGTGCTTCCACTAAGGGGAACATAGCGCAGATAAAGAGGGTATTATTACGTTTTCCGATGATGGTCGAGATTGGCAGTTTTTGGCTGAAGAGTTTCTGGGGGAAATAGAAGACTAGTGGTAGTGGAAAGAAGCAGAGTGAGGACCGAATTGAGAGACGTTTTGACCTTGCATAGAGGATAATTCTCAATTTACACTTAATCAGCTCGTCGAGAGGACGTACATGTATTTCTAAAGTTCAATTTTAAATTTCTGAAATTAACCTTCAAAGCTGCAGTATAAAACGTTTCACTCTCTAAAATTTATTTGACAAGGATTACAGTATATGAGTTGGAATGTCAGGAGTATATTATTCCCAACGGAGTCACATGTTTGATAAATACCTATACTGCTTCGGATTCTTTCATATTATATTGTAATCCTGGATCCAGTTGGTCTGTGCTGGACTAATTGTTTCTGACAGCTGCGCAAATGTATACGGCTTCCTGTAGAGCGAGCCAGTGAATAGTATATTATGCTATGTTATATTTATGCTATTCCTTCAATCAAACCTGCAATTACGCATAGCAGCACAATAATATTTCATCTGTAGGATCAGAATATATGTTATATTTTGTGACTTAAAACCGTTTATTATTTTATTTAAATATAAGTTGGAAATGTGTGTAAGGTCAACGGTAGGAAGTCATTCTTCTTACAAGTTTATTTATTATAACTATACGCTGATTATTTTTTATTTATGTCCATCCATTACGTTCCCACGATTTCAGAGAGGAGTCCGCAGTTTCGAAATTTTCACACTATTTAAAAAATATATTTTCAGTATTCTGCAACACACATACAAATATTGCATGCTACCCGACAAAAAGTACTAAAAATACATAGAAGATATGACCCAAAAGTGAAATTGTGACCCCAGATAACATCGAGGGAATTTATGAACCGCACTTTTTATAAATTTATAGATCTTTGTGAAGAAAAATGAAAGTAGCTATTTGAGCTAATGGACATGGGATATAATTCACAACACTGTATTTTCATGTTTTGCTGGCATCATAGAAGCACTTAATACGTTACGTGCTTAGTCACTTCTGAAAGGTTGTGATCCAAGTACATATGGATTAAAAACGCTAACTCTCAATAACTGTAAAGTACAGTCTTGTGTGCATCTGCATCATGATTTTGTTGTAGCAACTGCCTTTTACATATGAGCGGCGTCTCGATTTCTGCTTCGCTTAAATTTGCTTTTGTGTCTAATTGTGAAACACAAGTCGTTTGAATTTTATTCGCTGTATATCGTACGACTTTTAAACATTCTTTAACATTGATGATGTCTTCGTACGTAGTCATTACTCTATGGTCATGACTTTCGTTACTTCGCCTTACATAAGTTTTGCAAGTGGCTTTGTAGTATTAAATATAATCGAAAATTTAAATTTTGAACTTTGAATTTAATACAATAGGTTTCTAATTGCTGTACATATCTTATTAATTCATGGCTGGAAGATAGTAGCGGTGATCTTCTCCCAGAAACAAAGAGAAAAATAGCGCTCAGTTGGGCATTAGGAAGGTGAAGCTCATCAGAAGAAGTCCCAAGTCGACCATGAAAATCAAGAGGAAGATCTTGAAAGAATACAACATACGTAGGATGAACATTCTTCAGCTTGTCTTCTTCGCGATGATTGATGTTCACGTGGTCCTCCCACGAGAAAGTCTAGTTTATAGTGACTCCGGGGAGCTTTTTACGAGGGACAAGGAGTAGCTTCAACATCTCCTATATGAAGCGTAGGCCAGGGCTGCTCTCTCTGGGGAACTGATATCCTGAGTTCCACTGTCCTCTGCATATTTGGGTTTGCTGGGTATAAGATACCGTTTCCATGAGGGTTGAGTCGTCGACGTACTTAATTGCTGCGTCCAGATCGGTCACTAGGATGGTGAACGCAAAGGGGTCCTGGAGGGTACCTTGGGGAACACCTGCTTGGGTGGGGATCCACGAAGATTTCTTGTCGCAGTACTTAACTCGATGACAGCGCACTTGGAGGAACGATGCAATTGTACGAGTCAGACACTCAGGATATCCAAGGTTGAAAAGTGTCGCGCCAGTCCAAAGCCTTTTGAAAAGTCAAGTAGTGAAATGCTCGATGATTTCAAGGAGTCGACAGCTATTCATTTTAAAATGATCGTTGGTTAACTTCAATTATATTCTTGTAAATATATTTTTCTTGCTAATGAATGTTGTTGTTGCAAATAATGATATGTTTCGCACCGACAGAGACATATGCCCCACCCTGTATTTGAATAGAGCACAATTTTCTGATCCATTACTTTATGCATTCATATACAGTAGTGTTTACAATATCATTCTGACAATTCTCAAAGTGATTAATTACATTCTGGCAATTCTCCAAGTGAATAATTACATATTCGAACAGTGCACAATTAATAGTATAAAATGGGATTAAATTTAGGAAGGCCAATACAAATTTCTGATTAATGTATGATAGCTTGTATTGATAAGTGTACTGCCCATATAAATTCAATTCTATTGCATAGTGATATAGCGTTTTAACTTTTTCTAAGAGGGAACCCTGCAAGATGACCGAGCTAAACTTCAAAACGGTGAAAATGCAAGATTGCATATATCCATTGTCATGTATTGGGGGAATGCTTTTAAAAAATGCTCCTAATGACAACTCCATTAGAATGGAAAGAAAGTGTATATGGAAAAGCGAAAAAAGTTGTTGTTTTTTAAAATGGAAGCGCTTTCTTTCGCTAACATTAACATTGCGTAATTAAAACTGACAGGATCACCTGATTATTACTTAATAAAAATGACTTTTAATTATTCTGACCCTTATGTATGTATATAATTACCTTTTACTTGTATGCAACAACATCATGTGACATTTAATGCCAGGCATTTGATTTGAGGATGAAAAATGATGAGCCTAACAGTGAATTCTTTTTTTGGTAATCATCTTCAATTTCACCAATTGTTACGCAGAATTTGTTCTCCAGCTGTTAGTTTTTATAAGAAAAGAAGTGAAAAGCGTTTAACCAATTGTATAGTTGAAATAGTTAAAACAGAAATTAGAGATACATGTAGCAGTAAGCCTCACTTTCAATTATCCCAAATAATTCTTTCAAAAGCAACCAACACAATTATGTATTTTCCCGAGTTTTCGACTAAATGAAAAGTCATAATCATGTGTAACGAAAGTAAAATAAACAAATACTTTTTAATAATAAAGTATATGCCCTCTATATCTATAATGTTTAGGTTCATACATTCTGAATCATGATTAAATTACCAATTTAAGCAAAGATTACAAACAAGCACATAAAAACGCAAGTCATGTATTTAAAAGTAAATATTGTCCAGAGTTGAGAGATGTGCGAAATGTACAGTCTTACATTTATTAGGTGAATCGGTTTCCTCCATTTTGCATATAAATCATCATTCTTGCTTTCCGTTGACTGATGACGATATTGCCTCGGCTTAATCTGTTCCATACATATTCACCATCGCTATAATCAATTCATTTCAATGTCTTTAATCGACTTCTTCAACTCTGTCAACCATGTCTCTGAAGATGCCCACGTCAAATGGATTGAGGTCAGGACTCTGTGGCGCTTGGAACATGATTCGCACTGTTATATATAGTTTTGTTCGGCTGTATTTGTGGAAATATGGAAATGTAGCTTAGCGTTGTCCATCTGAATTTCAATTCAATCAAGCTTTCACATCTAGGGAGCGTTTGTTCATCTGACAATGAAGCAAAATATTCCCCATTTATTGAAAGATCCTTCCAGTAAGACTCACCACGCTGCGCTGGTAACTCCGATCCTGTGCAATTTCCCGGAGACAGAATATTTATTCTGGGAGAAAATCTTTGGGGTGGTTAAATGTGTAATGCGAAATGTAAAGTTTAAAGCAAAATTAATTTATTGCGGCAGATATTTAAATTTGAATTTTGACTGTTTCATTAAACTTTTGCAACGCATTTGAAAGACAGGGGTGTTTGAATTCATATCGATGTCTGGTTTTTTGTGTTCTCCAGACATTGGTTTGCTACTCAAGTGTGTTGATTTCTACATATATGTGTGGATGTTTCTGTTGGTCTGTGTGTCTTGACACAAAATGTCATAAAATAGCATGATTGTCTTTCAATGATTCCAACTATACTGACCGGGCGAGTTGGTGACTGCGTTCAATATGTGACACCGTCACATCTTAATACCTGTTCATTTTATTATTTTTACACATAAGTATGACTCTAGATTAAGTCAAACCATTGGGAGAATACGCCCTTTTATTTTTATTAATTGTGGTTGTTTTCTTTCAGCTATATATTTCACAGTGAAACTTATTTCAATCATAGACTGCGGTGTTCCATGGCATTGTTTGTCCATTAATAGAAACTCGACAATAAACTAAAATGATTGAAAATCGCTATCAGCAACTTTTGCATTAGAATCTTGGCATTTTCAAACTTGAAAGCAACAAATAAGTTTGTTCTGGTGGAGTACAAATAATTATTTGAAATACCACAGGATAGCACACCATATAGGCTCCTCTAAAAGTTACAGTTATACAGGAACCAGTGGCGGCCTTAGGGGGAGGCGAGCGAGGCCTCCGCCTCGGACCTCGCGCTGATGCAGGTAAAAAAGTGTGAAGGCTATCCGTTATCAAACATCCGAAATCTATGATGCCCTAGCTGAAATTACCGAAACAGCCAAGGACAGTATGTCTTACAGTGAAGCAGAAGAACTCGGCATTCGATTTAGGTTAGCAAATCTTTCAAATAATCATCAGTTTGCCCTGGTCTATCGGGTGATTTTCTTCAATTAACATCTTACGGTTGATTAGACTGGATCTACCACATCCATAATGATCCTCTACTGACGTCTTTAGCTTTCGTGAAACAAAACTAAACTATTGTTCTATAAGTGAGAAAAGCATAAGGCATTCAGACTTGTAACCAGGTTCTGAAAACCAGACGAGGCGAAATCGCAAACAAAAGCCCTCTCGGTTCAACCAAAGCTACGTCCAATCGGGCCACCAAATCTACGCCCCCTCAGTCCACCAAACTCCAAACCTACGTCTTCTTCATTTTTATTTTTTATCTATCTATAACTTTTCTCTTCTTTTTTTCTTTGTCTGAATTTTTTTATTTTCATCTTTTTGCCACCCCATGGAGAAAGCCGACGAGGCAGTTTTATGGTAGTTCCGGCAAGTGAAAAATGACGATGATATGGGACCTATTGCGAGCGCCAGACAGTTTAACGGTTGTCATTGTTACTATCTTACACTAGGTCTTGAGGTCAATTTTATGCTTTTCGAATTCATTTTTTTCTTGGATTCTTGTCTTTATCTTGTTTATTTGTATGGAACTCAAGAGATATTTAGCACGTTCGCTCGCTAATTTTCTTCCATTTACTCCAGCCGGCAGATGATTGGTCGACACTCCTGACAAATCAGCAATGAACACCGTCCAGTCAGAAATTCAACTTAGACATTAGAGGATAATCAATAGATTTAAAAGGGAACGCGTCTATATAGTTGAATTTTGCTTGCTTACACAAACAGTTGGAAAATAACTAATACTAATGATAGGATTTGCCGGAAAATAAAAAATCACTATTCTGTTAATCAATCGATCACCCATATTATTTTCACTTTGGTTCGACGTTTTGTCCTTCTCCGCGGAAACACGTGATTTTTCTTCGATTTGACATTGGTGAGTTGTTTATATTTAAAATGTTATGTTATAAAGCAAACCGAAGATGAAGGCTAACAGCACTGATCAGTCACGGATGCGTCCATAATTTCTACTGGTGCTATCTGCAAAAGAGGGCCATGCTAAAATAACTACAAATATAATTAAATAGTGCTTTAAAAATCACTATGTTTTGTTAAATAGGCTATTGCACAAAATGTTAATACGCACAATTAAAAGCAATAAGTAATGTTTGAAATGCATATACCATAATATTATTATAATAAATGTTAGAAGATACACAAGTCGCCTTTCAATTATTTTTGGGTAAAATCATATCGTCCTATCATTCTAATTAACCAAACAGATCCTACAGAGTTGTTAGAGATTCATTAAATTTAAGATTTAGGATTTCCAAAATAACATTTATAATGTTGCACTTTATTGTATTTGAAACAAAACAGTTTAAACTCTTTTAAATAATATGAGATAGTTTTCTTCTTCTCAAAAGTAGTGATATTGGACACATTTTATTGCAAAAGCCTCGATACATAGTGTTGGTGAAAGAATAATCTGGCATGGAAAACAGCTTTAAAACTTGGCTTATTTTTATATAATCAACGAAATCACACAATGTACAAAACCGTAAGCGATATAAACAAAGTTTTGCTTTATAAACAACATAATATATACATATTTTATTTGTATTTGTTGCTATAACAAAAGTGTGGGACCCTTTTCTATAGTGGTGCAAACAAGCAATTTCAGTCCGCTATTGGTATACTGATTGATTAAAAAAAATCGATAAATGACTGCATCAGCTCCTATTCCCGAAGTCGTATTAGCTATCCAAATACAACAAGTCAATGAACAATAAATATTAATAGTATAGTACTGTAGCTTCAATTAAATCATTATACCGCGCTTCACCATTGTTCTAGACTTCCACCGAGGTTCTCGTTGTTCGTGCAATTCTCGTAGTACCTTGCGCAATCGCAGTGAGGTTTCACTTCTTCAAGATAGGTTGAACCTTCCAACTTGCTCCATGGTGGTGGTTTCTTGATCGGGGTTGCTTAGCTGTGCTAGTCCATAGTACTATAATGGACCCATATACATGTATATGTGATAGCTTTGCTCTTCACTGTGCTAATCTGAGCTCAGACTTTTTATAACGTGTTTTTACAAATGACATCGTTAAGCTTTTTTTCTCATTTACACACATATAACGTCGGATATTATCTGCGAACCGTGCGTTTTTTCTATATTTTCCTGAGCATGTCACACCTCATTATAATCCATCTGCAGCGTTGTAGTTTTAATCGGAAAGAATACAGTTATAAAAACAATAATTGCTCAAAGGGAATATTACGCATATTTTTCGATTTAATCGTTGGTTTGATGCCCTCCGGCCTGCATAGGCATATGCATAACATATTTATAATTATGGGAAAATGAGATGTAGAAGCTCCTCCTCCTCCTTTTATAAGTACCCGTACTCTATATTTATAACATCACTACAAGCGAGGTGATTTCCCAATATAGTAAACGAGGTATTATATAGCGATATTTGTGAACATGGAATATATATTTGTAATAGCGAGAATGCACCTATATAGATTTTGCAGATATTCTCAGACAATTTACTGTATGCTGCGTGCTCTGTGCCCTATGCTGGTCACGCCTCTGCAGACTACATTACTTGCATGCATTCATTTGCTCTGCGCCGTAATATAGACCATTACCTTTTAAAACGTTTTGCAATTTCACTTGTAATATCCCCGACAATTCCTGCAATTTCTACAATCACATTCGCCACTTTTTGCAAGTGCAGATCGCAAATATTTCTACATAGATACTGTATGCTAGGAGCATTTTCCCATATTCCTTGTGCAGCATTCTTACCATTTCTGCAGTTAGAAATACATTTTATTGCTTTGAAAATAGGATTGTGACCGCCTGCTCAATTTTTAACTGACAGTGTAGGTGTAGCACAATAAAAGAAACTTCAGACGAGTTATGCTGATCCAATATTTGTTTATGCACTAATAAAATAATAATCGCCGATTCAAAATTACTTGTTCCGAAGTCAGGAATTTGCGCTGGAGTTCCTTATCAATAATTTCATTTTCTTCGTATTTCCAACAGTGGCTGCCATTTTTAGTTGTTCCCTCGCATCTACAAGTATGTATGTACAGATATCCCGCCCGCTTACTGTATGTTCAAAGTCGATTTTAGTATTTACCTTTGAGATTGGTTTTAGTTGTTTCAGAATGACGTGGTCTACTGGCTAACCAGGTTGGATAGCAATGTGTGATCTTTTTTTCAGCCTATAAAATACCGTAAATCTTGAAAATTGATACGGAAATATTTCTATCTAATATAATTAGTTCATTTAGATAAGTCCTCGTTTAGAATTTTTATTTTTTTTATTTCACACATTGTCACACTACTCATAGTAGCACAGTATGTGCATCAATAAGGAAAATATTTTGAGAATCTGTCGGGAGGAAGGGAAGGAGGGGACGAGCACGTATCATTTGTCATTGTTATTTATAGTGTTTAAGTGTGTATG
>JAUYWV010128746.1:0-11250 GCA_032274565.1 Nematoplana nigrocapitula
ATAAATATGTTGGGGTAGAATTCTACCCCAAGGGTAAATCACCTAGTATTTTTGAGAGGGTAAACCAACAGTTAAAAGGGACTTTTTATTCAAGCTTCTGATGTCATGGGGCAGGTTATTCAGTTTAATTTGAATCTGTATTTGAATGCTTTTTGCCTATTTCTAATAGAATAAATCTTTGCTTTAGAAATTTTAGCTCTATTTCTCAGATGTATTTTCGAATTATTAATATGGAGTAATAAATTTCACTTCTGGATCTTAGCACATTATTAGTTTAATTTAGGTATGTATAACTGTTTACTAAAGCTTGGAATTTATATAACACATTCATTTTTTTAAATTTTTGGTAATTGTTGAAATCATTTAATGAATTAACTTCAAATTAAACAAAATGGACTACTGAAAATTTTACACTACTAAAACTTCCGAAATAGTACTAATTATTTGTATAAACAATCAGAATACTAAAAGTTTCTGACAATTAGAATCTGAGACTGTTATTGCAATTTAATAGATTATGGTATCACGATGAAAAAGGCCCCTGATGAATTTCAGTCTTATCTTACGAAAATAAATCTACTCATACCTATCAAACGAGGCAAAATAACAATATTCACCTAAATTGCATGGCTTATGTAACAAAAGCTAAAATTATTGATAGAGATTCCATTCTCTGGAATAATGTCCCCTATAATTAAAAATATACAATATACAACATTTAATTTATTAAAATAGAGTCTGTATGTTATTACTACTCTATGGTGAATCACTTCGGAATCGGACTTACGACAGTGGGCAGTGGGGAATGTGATGGAATGCTTTTCTTGTCGTAACGAAGTTTCCCAGATTCAGTGCTGTTTGCTCAGTTCTCTTGATCATATTCCTTGATAGTTGATTACAATAAAGAGGCAAAGCATATTTGAAATAGGTTTCAATATTCAAAAAGCAGACTGGCAGCCTGTTTCATTAAACTTAGCAGTTAGAAGCTTATAAATCTATACGTTAGAAGCAGCCAAATTCCTGAGATTCGAAATTCACCCTTGGATAACCTGAGATTTGTGTAAAAAGGGGAAAAACCTGGGATTTGGATTAAAAGGAAAAAAAACTGGGATTTGGGTAAAAATTTAGGAAAAAACCTGGGATTCATCCAAAAGTCACCCATAAAAATATTTCAGGGTGTCCACATATAATTATTTGGGCAATTCATTACATAGTTATCACAAGTACAAAACACATAACCTCTGAGCAAATTATGCAAAAGCAGCCAACTATTGGAAAGCTATTCAGTTTCCCAAGTACTTCACCAAGTACTTCTTCAACTACTACAACAACTTCTTCAATTGCAACTACAAGTACTACTACTACAATAGTCTCACCATTCGAATCAGCTTCAGCATCATTTACATTGAGTGCTTCGGGACTTCAACATAAGCAAGACATGACAAAGGCTGAAAATTTGGTGTTATCTGAAAAGTGTATATAGCCATTATTACTCTTATCAAAGTGCGGCGGGTTTGAATGAACAGTTAATTGTTAATGGTATGCTATACTATAGGATTTCCGTGTTTTTGCTTAACAGGTACGCGGTTAGACTTTCACGTATTATTGCTGATATTAAAACTGGTAATATACATTCAGTTTGAACGAAACAATTGCTATTTTTTAGAATACAACCTATCAATAACAAAACAATTTGTTGTGTTTTAGCTATGGAAATATAATTAAATTAGAAAATAATTTCATTCAAACTACATTTAACGGAGATGATTATCAGTGCTTCTAATTAAGGGATTAGGTCTTCTCAAAATGGTAATCCCATGCCAACTCCCACACAATTTCCCATCTGATCTAGCGTTGTTTTGCTTATTTATGAGGTAGTTAAAAATCATTAGAAGCATCTACTGGCATTTCGTGCGCTTCTATGTACTCACCGACACTGTGAAATGACAATATCTCTACTATAAAAACGCAAATCGGTATAAGGAAGAAGCAACAGTTAATCGCGCTATTACAAGAAAAACGATTTTTAAAAGTCACACTTTACTACCGTGTACCGAGTGCCAAATTCCTCTAAAACTGCTAGTGTTCAACATATTTTTATGTTGCCTACACTAATTGGTTATTTCAATTGGGATTGTCATCTGCAAAAATAACCTTTCAACATAGATACCGTATACTTCCATTCCTCGCTCCCTTACTGTTTTATGCCGGAAACTTTGTTTTCTGTCAAACGCATCTGTCATTAACAGAACATCCTGGTAATTTTCTTTAATTTAAATTTGCTGAAGTATCACCACTTCTATAGACAATGATTTTACCTTTTGTCCTGAATGTACATAGGAAAACTACAGTTTATATAATTTATTGTATGATAGCAAAAGTATGTGCAGAGGAGAAACAGTTTGGAGTTTTACTAAGAGAATTTCAGATGATCTATTTTTAGTTCTCTATCCAGCTTACAATCATGCCTTCTTTTGTCATTCAATTTTTATATATATATGGTCATCAAATGAACTGCATTCGTTCTGGTTTAATCCTGTCTAGTAAAGAATTGTGTTGTCGCCATATTATATAGGAGAGCTTCTCCATTAATATTCTGCGTAGTTTGAACGAATACCAGTGAACTCATTTGTATAATTCTAATCTTCTAGATCAGTGGTTACCAATCCATTTTATTCTACGCCTTCCCGAACAAATCCGAATCTCCCGCGCTCCCCACATTCATGTGTGAACATATTTTAGGGAATACCTTGTAAAATAAATGTTCATAAAATCCACTCTTTGGCGTTAATAGACGAACGGGTGTATTATCTTCAACGAAAAAGAAAAACGTACTTTTCTGTATGAATATTATAAATTTTTCATCTTGTTGAATTAAGCTTAGAACGTTGGCACATGTTGATCCCAGACAACAACTCGCCCGGTCAGTAGTTGGAATCATTTGAAAAGGCAAACATGCTATTTTATGACACTTTTTGTGCAGACATAAAACCAAGACAGTATAGAATATTTTTCAACATGTCATGTGTAAAGAAAGAAGAGAGTATTGTATTATTAAAAAATATTTATAGAGAAACGATTAAGTTTCAATATTTACAGTGCACATGATATTTTTTAGAATTCTCTTGGTAAATTCTGCACTCGCGCAGCGTTTGTTTAATAAATTCACACAATTTCATATCCACAAAAAGATGAAAACATCGGTCATTGATTTGAAATAAAAGGCACCTCAATTTTATTGATTTTCCTATTACTTTACATTACATGAGTGATTAATCGGTATATCAGTAAAACTATGTCAGATTTCGGAATAAAAGCAGCCATTTAGTCAACTACTATAGTAGGTATGTGTCCAAATTGTCAAAACTTCGGTCATGTAGTTTTGGAGGAGTATTCAAACGAACATGCATAGCTACATCATATACAGTACAGGGTGTCCATAAAGTTTGAAACTAACTTTGAACAGCAAAATAATCAATCTGCCGGCAAAGTGCTCATCCAAGTATTTGCGCACACATATCCAATTGGAAAATAGCGTCCTTCTTGATGAATTTATACAGTGTTGAAATTTTGACGAACTTGCGTTTCTGACTTTGTTTCTATTAACCAAATCAGGCATTTCGTTTACTATTGGGTAGTCGTCATTTCATATTTATAACATGCAGAATGCTGTACTAAGTATATATTTTGATATTTCACTGAAATTTCAAAATTGAAATAATATGTACATTTACGCCCCTAATAAAACTTTGAAATGTTACTTTTGACATACAGCAAACTGTTTTTCATTATCTTGCTGTTCAAAGTTGGTTCTGGGTCAAGTACACTGGAGAGAGCTAATGAACATTTAGTTACCTTTATAGTAAAAATGTCCCCGCAATGTTTCACATAGCATACAGTTCAAATACATTAGAAATGTGGGTCAAGTCTGCTAGAAATTCAAGAGAATTTTCCGATACAATCTAGTGTGCGCGTACCACACAGACAGATTTTGATAAGGATTTACTCTTTATTTACTACTTATAAGCGAATATAAGTAGTCTTACAAGCGTTTATGCGAGCTTGTGCGACTGATAGCAGTCTGTCTGAATGCGCCGTACTCGAAAACCTAGGAATTCACTCTTTACATAAAAATAATGTTAAATCCCTTTTTATTACTTATATCCGCTTATAAGTAATCTGATGGCAATATAAATAGCACCATTTGATTCTCCGTACTCGGAAACCTAGGAATTCACTATTTTATTAAAAATAACGTTACATCCCTATGTTACTACTTATATTCGCTTATAAGTAGTCTTGCAAGCATTTATGCGAGCTTGCGCGAGTGATGGCATTCTAGCTGAATGCGTTTGCTGCCGAAAATCTAGAAATTCACTCTTTCATTAAAAATAATGTAAAATCCTTAATTTCCTACTTATAACCGCTTATAAGTAGTCTGATCGGAAAATAACTAGCGCCATTCGATTCTCCATGCTCGATAACTTAGAAATTGACTCTTTATTTGTTCAAATCGAATTAAAAAGAGGGTGAGCTAGAGCTGACGTTTCTCTTTCTACTCCTCGAGCCACTCTTCACGCTTGAGTGCACACGCTAGCATGCACACGCTAGCATGCACTGTAGTGTAAAAGTTCAGACGGGAGCTCACCCTCCTCTCTAGCACAGTCACCCTTGAGTGCACACGGACATGTTCAGGCGGGACGGGGGGGGGGTTGATGACTCACCTGAGGTAGAATGTGGCTATACTCTACTAATCACATCTGATACACTGTTAATGAATTGTGATTTCAGTTTTCAAGTCAGCAATATCATTTTTCTTCATATATAATGGTTGAGAGTCAAGAAAATAAAAAATGTTTTTTTGTGCACGATCAATCTATAATATGAATAATAAAATTCATTTTATTAGTGACAGTTTTGGAAAAAATAAACCATTAAAATTTACAAATACAAATACAGGTACAATAAATTTGTCACCTTCAATTATATAAAATAAAAATATATCTCACTAAAAGGGTGCCAATGGCTTGCAACGAGATCTAACTGGTAACCGAAGAGCATAAGATTAAAGATAAAAATATTCGTTCTTTCCGCGCGTTTAGTAATTTGAAATTAATTCTTTTGTAATATTTACTTTAAATAGATTTCTTTCTTTTATATATTTTTAATTATAGGGGACATAATTCCATAGAATGGAAGCTCGATCAATAATTTTAGCTTGTGTTACATAACCCGTGCAATTGTTATTTTGCCCCGTTGGATAGGTATGAATAGATTTATTTTTGTAAGATAAGACTGAAATTCATCAGGCCTGGGGCCTTTTCATCGTGATATCATAATCTATGAAATTTCAATAACACTCTAATATTGTAATTTTCGGAGAATTTTAGTATTCTGATTTTTTATGCTAATCATTAAGTACTATGTCTGAAGTTTTGGTAGTGTAAAATTTTCAGTAGTCCATTTTGTGTAATTTGAAGTTGATTCATTAATTGATTTCAACAATTATAAAAAATTTCGATATCATAATTATACATTTTTATTTTTTCACATGAATGTCACTAGTATCATTATGAGTAATCATGGACATCTTCAGTCAGCATTATTCTCCTTACAACACTTCTGAAAGGGGCGCGTGTTTAGAAAATTGCTTTTGAAGAGAGAGAGAGAGAGAGAGAGAGAGAGAAGAGAGAGAGAGAGAGAAAGAAAGAAAGGGAGAGAGAGAGAGAGAATGATGGTTTCATTGTAATTGTTTAATTTGATGTTTCCATTTCTTAAAATTGTTTGGGGGGCAAAAAACGAATGTGTATGTGAAAGAGAGGATAGACGACGAAGCGATGGGAAGAGAAATGGAGAGCCTTATGTCGGTGGTAAAAAAGAGAAAGATTGGATACTATGGACACCAAGTTAGAAGGCGAGATACGGTGGCGAATTTAATAATGGAAAGAAAGGTGGAAGGAGAGAGAGTGCGAGGAAGACCGGTGAGAGAATGGGCAGATGATTTGAAATGTTGGACAGGAAGAAAGATGGCAGATTTGAAAAAGGAAGGCGGCTGACCGAGATTCATGGAGACGAAGTTTGCATGATTGGGCCCACGGCAAAAGCTATGGCTAATATGCATGTATGTATGTATGTATGTATGTATATTGTATAGTAAATTAGTTTGAGCGTAATACAAAATTGTTTACTTGCATTCTATTTTGCTATTCTGATTAGCAAAATATGCCGTGTAGATTTGCAATCCAGCATTCAGCATGTTCATCTAAAAAAAAAACGCTAAGTGAGTTTATAAAGAAAGAATTCGAACGGCTCCATAGCAGGTATCTCATTTCTGCTTTTACTCATCCGCGCCGCGCGTAAGTTGACAAAAAAGTCGCACTGTTAAATGAGTTAGGATGAATACGTAACCCTACTCCACTCCGTCATGTTAATCAACGCTTCGGTGATTGCTTTATCAAAAATCTGCAGTCTTCGTTTTTCAAAGGGGGGCTGAGGAAGTAAGGAAGTGCATGTCAGATACGGTTAAGATAACTATGAAACTATCCGCGCACTCTTACCAGTTGACAAACCGCAATTAGATCTTTTATCTACACAGCAGAATGTTATCTGTGGTTCATTATATTTTCCGTCAACTAATATCAGATACCGGTAGTTATTTTTGATGAAAATCATAAGCGGTGTTTGTGTTCTTCTATATACTGACGAAGATCAGCTAACATAAACATTTTATTATGTTATTGTTATTTTTTTATTATTATCGAATGAAATATCGCAATAGTCATAAAGCTAGTGGGAGGATGTGTAAGCACAAAAGCGTCACCCAACCATGGCACGTTTGGGCATCGTGTCTCCAAAACCTGACTGATGAAACGTTCAGGTGTGATTCCATTTTCACGTCCTGGACACAAGTTCTGAAAGACGAGAAGGTCTTGTTTCCGATGAAGACCCATACCATAGCGCTAGGACTTCCACACGAGTCTCTCTACATTATGTTACCAGCAGCGTATTGAGTTAGTCTCAGACTCCAGATGCGCTATCGGCCATCTACCCGGCTGATGCAAAACCGGTTTTCATAAGTAACAGTACGGTTCACCACTGCTGATGGCGCCAGGCAATGGATTCTCAGCCGGGCCCATTGAAGACAATTCTGGGGACAACTTCTAGTCATTATAAGTTCACCGGCCGGACGAAGACAAAATAGACTGCATATCGACAACCTCCTGCCCAATGTATCGGCACTGATGGGTCTTTGGTGAGTTTCTCATGTTGTACTGGGTATCTCACGGGTTGTTCGTATCGGTTCTCACATGTGTTGTCTGAGGATGGCCCTGTTTTGACGGTTGGTCGTCAGACGAGGACGGCCGATACTGGGGCGGTCAGCACAGCTGTATGTGGTTCGTATCGTTCCAAGAGACGATATATGGTGGGGACATTGCAGTTGAAGTGGTTTGCCACCAGCCTGATGGACTCGCCTGCTTCCAATCTGCCGAGTGCCCTTTGACAGATCTCTACTGCAAGGTGTGACATAACTGTTGCTATAACGCAGGAACACATAAAAGCTTTTCTCTCAGATTCGACTTGATTAGACTGAACTCGAGTGACATTCAGCGCAGATAAAAATATGTATGTGTCACGTACAAGCACTTTATACATCCCATGTGAGCAGGGATCATTTGAGAGACCAGGCCACAGAGAGAGACGGTGTTTTATTCAAGTTACGTCATACAAACTACCTTATTACGCCTTCTAAATCATGCCTGTCATATATCTACCTTGATTGGTTTAGTCTGTTTCCACGCACTTTCATTTTTTCATGACTATTGAGAGCTGCCCTCGGTTTTTTTATTTACGATGTAGTTTGTTTGGATCTAAGCCCTTTAGAGCCGGTACCAAAAAATAGACTAAATGTGTCTAGGGGCTCATCTCCTGTCTTTCTAGAGGGAAGAAACTTTTCGAATCACTTTTGCTATTCCCCGGCCTTCTGTGTTATCTACTGTCTATTTTGAAAATGAATCTTCTGAGTAGTAGTAGTCGAACGAGACAAAAATACCATCCCCCTATTAAACCAGTGTGAGGCATAATTATAACAGTACACTCCTACACCATGCGATGTCCGCACGCCAGCAATGCGTGATAGGGATGAAAGTACACTGGAGTTGAAACAGTGTAAAATACGGAAATTCCATATATCATTCAGTATTTACACCAGAGTACGTAAATGCTTCATATAAGGAAGCGGAAATGAGCATATATAATCTGTACTTGTCCATAACTTCACTGCATAATATCAGTAATTTTTTAGGATACTCTTTTTCGCGAATAAAATATAACAAAAATTGCATATTTAGGCAAACAAACGGCACAGTGAATCATTAAAATATCTGAATTGTGCTATGACCTATTTACACGTTATAAAACTCCATGTTGGCAGCATGAGCATACTAAACTGTTTCATTAAATCTAAGCGGAAAGAAATCTGGTCAAACACCATCCTTGTTTTAATGTAGTGATGTTGAACCTTGACTATTAACCAAGGTTAGCCAAATTCACGTAGGAAAGAAATACAATGGAAATATAGGTAATAAAGCCGTGTCTCGTATTTCTGAATCATAAATGCCATTGGCATAGCATTGCTTTTATGACCTATATTTGTAAAATATCTATATAGTAAATATCTGATTTTTGTTCCCATTTTATCTATTTATAAGGTTTATTACGCTATTGACTTGCTATGGATACGCAGGGAGGTCAGTTTGTCTGTCAACGCTTTTATAGCATTAAATCGCTCTTGGCCCTTATCTGGGGAGTTTTCACCCTGTGGTGACTTACTGACTATCAATATTCATGAAAATGACGACGTGGTTTTGCGATCCTTTTGAGAGAAAAAAACACTATAGACTTTTCCCTTAGAGACCGGGTGCGGATTGCTGATGAGGCCTGACAAGACCGAAACAGCACTGTCCAAAACCCTGTACAACTGTCTGCAAAGCATTCTGTCGTATTTTTTCTACAAGAATCATCGTTCATTTCGGCATTCCATGTGCTATAGGCATTCATGTAAATCTCAGATAAGCAAATCACCGCATTCCTTATTTCGCTGAAAATAAATTACTAGCATCTATATAATGATGTTTTTAAATTTGTTTAACTGGCTGTTTAACATGCTAATAGTTAAAAAATGATTCAATAGAATAACATTACAAAATTAACACTTAGAATAACTGCGTTGCTTGTTTTTCATGTGATTAAAAAACAACTCGATTGAATGCATTCGATTCAAGAAATATAACTCGTAGTTACCAGTTCAACAGCTAGTCGGATTATCAGCAACATTTGAGAACATCAGACGCAAAGTCAACACATTGTTCTTCGATATCAACATTTGCTCAAAATTACAGTACACATACCCGTATCCGTACTAACACAGCAGATAAACAATTTTTTATTTATTTTTATTTCCTACTCAAGGACGAAACTGCTCTCCTTAATTTTTTCTATCCGATGCATTACAATGTACGATATTATACGGCGTATTTTAAATTAATTATGATTGTTTAAATGCCTCTTGCGTATCGCAAGAATGAACATGTTGTCATAAAAAATAAACTTTTGAGTCCTACAGGTTTCTTTTACCGAAGATCCTACATTATACAGACTAATTGTATAGCTTGAATTATCGTATTGCAATTTTTCTGTCACTAATCGTCAGAGTTGTTTGAACAAATGGGATTTTCTACACATTTTAGAAATACAGTGAATCCTCGTTAATCTGGACGCTCTGGTTCCCAGAAAAGATTATTTGGGATAAACGAATTTTCTGTACTAATGAATCACTATTTTTCTGACAATTGAATATCATCTAACTGTGTATTCATATACTACTGGCGGTCAGAGTAGTATCTTGATTTGCTGAAATAGCCTATGTTTATAATTCTGATAATCCACTATGTAGTTCGACCTACTTTCGTCTTCCTTACTACATAGTAGTATATTATGCAATTTGCTAAACTGGAGTACTGTACAGTAAGTATGCATTTAGAGCTACCGCCAAGTTTATAATGTACTACCGGGTGATTCATAATTGTTAACAAAAACTAAATCCTTAATAATAAGTTATTATACAATATTTATGATCCAAACTTAGTGTGCAGATACTTGTACGAATTTTCATACTAAAAATCATTGCACTAATTTATCAATAATATTGATTTAAATCTAAATTTCGATATTTACATTAAGCAATTTAATTGAATTCAAATATATTTTTATTGCAATTTACAGCATTGCATCAATAACAATGAGGCGTAAGTATTCTAGTGAACTACGGCTGAAAATTGTTCAACTGTTTTACGTAAACAATCGTTCAGTAACACTTAAGGCTCGCGCATTCATTTACTGGATACGCCGTACTGGCCAGAGAGCACTGCGCTGCACTAAGAGCAACGTCAGATATGTTGTTTTTAACTTAGAGAATAAATTTACTTTGCTATATGTGCACAAGGGTTTCTCATGAAATCTATGGGTCTTCATTCGGGATATGGTCTACAAAGATCGTAGACAGCCATTCGAGAATTGGAATAATAACAAATAACATTGTATGGTTGTAGTTACGAAGTTACGAATGCCTACAACGCCTTCTGGAGTCGAGTTGATGGTATTAATACTAAAGTTGTGTCCTGTAACATTTTCAAGCTTCGTTGTTGTATTTTATCATGACATAGTTGAACTTACTGAATGATTAAATACACTTTTATGCCACTTTGTTATTGATGCAATGCTGCAAACGGCAATAAAATAAGCTTTGAATTCAGATTGCCTAATGGAAATATCGGAATTTAGATTTAAATCAATATTATTGATAAACTTGTGCAAATTTTTTAATTATTTTTAGTTAGAAAAATAGTACAAGTGTTTACTATCTACATACGAAGTTTGGATGATAAATATTGTGTAATAACTTAATACTAAGGATTTATCTTGTGTTAATAATGTAACCAATCATTTATTTCAAATGCCAGGCAATTCAAATAGTTTGATTGTTATTGTAGCCAATTAGATTTGAAAATAAAATATTCCCAATTACTTTCAAAGCTAGCCTAAGTATAAATGCAATAACGTAATATGGCAGAACAAAACTGGACGTCTTGCATTAACTTTAGAAACGTACCAAACAGAATGATTTCTGGAAAAGAGGGATATGAAGTCGAACGCATTGCAAGAGAAAGTATGTTAGATTTATCAACCTATAAC
>JAUYWV010128757.1:0-11250 GCA_032274565.1 Nematoplana nigrocapitula
TAAGTTGGGGGTGTGAACTGTATGTGTTCTTGTGTATTCAGGTGTGTCGTTTAGGAAAATATCCTACGGTTGTTTGTGGTGATTTATTTCTGTATGCGTCGAATATTTTCGGTAATGATTGCATAGTAGAAATGGAAATTATCTAAATAGCCCTCAACTCGGGGAAAGTCGTGGTAAAATCTTTAATATAGTAACAAAAAAGATTTGATGCATCACATAAATAAGTCGGTTAAAGTTTTTGAATGTTTATTAAACGACCACTTGTCTTTGCCAGACGATAAAACATAGAGAGCTCAATTTACAAAATGATTCTTGTACACATGACAGAACAAATACCCCCTCCCCAAAAAAACATTGATGAGAAATGGGGAAAACTACGACACAAGCAGTATTAGAAATACAGATACTGCGATATTCTTCCTTACCTCCCCATTGCATCCCCCTTGTCTTCCCTCTTCGCCTGTTTGCATTATGTAACGCATTAAGTAACACCCATGTTGTGCTGGTATACTGTCTATGCGATATAGTACGCTGCTTTGTTGTTTTTGTAACAAAAAGATTTTCTACATATAATATTTAGAATAAATCAGCTGGTATATCAATTGATCAATTTAATCAGATCGCTTTAATGTTTTGTATAATATGCAGGAATTACCAGTCTTAGTAGGATCCTTGGAAATTTGGTAAACATTCTCAAGAAGCCCTTTAATTGTAACAGCTGATTTTGCCAATCGCTCAAACTAGGACAGTCATAGTGTTTATAGATCAGTATTGTGTTTATATGCACCGATAGATAATGAAATTATGCTCTGTCTAATCAATACGGTGTTTTGTATAGTCAACTAAAATCATTTTAGATAAAAAGTTCCCGCTTAGCAGCAATATGAAAATTCAAGTAATATCATTATTATTTTCCAATTGAAACAAACTCATCTCCGTAAATTAGTTCAATTAAGCACTATCACCGTGAGAAATGATGTACAGTTCTACATAAAGAGATGTTCAAATATAACAGAAACAGTACCACCGTGAGAAATGATGTACAGTATTACATAATGAGATGTTTAAATATAACAGATACAGTACCACCGTAAGAAATGATGTACAATACAACATAATGAGATGTTCAAATATAACAGATACAGTACTACCGTGAGAAATGATGTACAGTACTACATAATGAGATGTTCAAATATAACAGATACAGTACCACCGTGAGAAATGGTGTACAGTACTACATAATGAGATGTTCAAATATACAGATATACAGTACCACCGTGAGAAATGATGTACAGTACTAAATAAAGAGATGTTTAAATATAACAGATACAGTACCACCGTGAGAAATGATGTACAGTACTACATAAAGAGATGTTCAAATATAACAGATACAGTACTACTGTGAGAAATGATGTACAGTACTACATAATTAGATTGATTGATTGCCCTTCCGGTCTATGAGATGCGACGATTTTTTGTTTTAAAAATAGCAGTAGAATTTGGTAGGCATCAAACCTCTTTGGTAGGCATGCAGGTTACTGATTAATTTCCAATACAACGATAGAACACATTCTCGTTTCATTTGTCGGTCTGTACAGTTTAGAGCAGCTACTTGCCATTTTGCAAAACATTAAACGAAAATAAATATTAGTCTTTTTGCAATGTTTGCCTATCAAACACCCCCAAACCGGTATTACACGTTTTGGCGCGCGTGTCTATACTCTAGTTGGTGTATTGAAACCTATTTGAATAATGCACACATTTGGTTTGTTTTTGTTCATTTTCATATATTATTTGACTATAGATGGGAGGAGAAACTCTTATACTATCTTATTCTAGTTGAAATATAATTTGGAAACATTTAAGTGTATGAATCATAAACTGTTGATAAAGAATTCCATTCTGCTAAGCAATAAAAATATTTATTGTAGGGCACTGGTGGTTTGGGAAACAGGGTGTACTTTTGGAAACTGACATAAAATATTTCTTCCATTGTCGTGCTAATAATAAATCCCAGACTGGATCTAAGAATCTCACGAACATAAATAATATAAATTACCTTCTACAAAACCGGTTACAACTTTCCTAACAAGAAATAACAGAAGTCTCTCTTGAATACTTGAAAATGAAAAACGCAAATTAAAACATTTCAACATACCATTTCAGAGTAAATAGCAAGAATTACCTAATCGATATTTATTGAGAAAACACCCGAATAATAAGGAAATGCTTGTTCCAGATTAACATAATGAAACATGCATCGAGAAACAAAATTTTAAATGACACTTGCTGCAAGTTGTCATTTGAACTTTTGTAGAGTCAAAAATGAATTATTTTGTAATACGATATTTACTATTTATTCACGGGATCTGCTATTTAATGTATACCGAATCTTCTACATCCTTTGTTAACAGAGAACCCTATTGTACCACATTTGTCTCACAAGAGAAAAGGGTTTGTCGAAAAAAAGAGAATTTATTTTAATATTTGATTATGTGGCCTTTCTATATTCTGTGTGATATTAAATTTATTACGTGAGATGCGGTTAAGCATTTACCAAATAACATTGTCAACTTTAGTTGACATAAATACCAGGCTGGACGCTCACAAACTTTCAAATTCAGATGAAACGTAATTTTAATGTTTACTTTTATATGTGTTAATTTTTAATACATATTTCTTTTTGTGAAAACACTTATGCAAGTAAATCATTTCTTATATACTGTATACGTATGTTTTATTAATGTGTGCATTTTTCATGAAATTGTCAAAATTGTCATGCATATATACACATCCGGCTGTAGTATACGTACAGTACGTATTCCTTCCAATTTTTTGTGCGGACATTTCGTCTGAGACTCGTGCCATGCAAGTCGAATTTTAGTCAGTGTTTCAACTCCTGTCAAGTAGGCGATTTTTTTAGAATAATTGTAAATGTTTGAATAATGTGTTATGAGAAGGCTGACATAAGAGGAGATTCGCTAATGAATGATCTGATTACAAATTCTGAAGTGTAAAAAATAAAGAGAAGTACCTAACTTTCATTATGTTAGTATTTTTCTCAACTGTTCCGTATTTTTAAATGATTTCCATCCGCGACTGTTTAGGACAGACATATAATGACCTCAAATAAAAAAATCTAACATTCTTGTAGCAACGCCATATGCGTCGTTTATCCAATCTGAGGCCTGCAGTAAAATTCGTCGCTTTTCTGATGCACAGCCTCGGGGCAGAAATTCACACGTGCGGAGATGAACCATTTTCTGCATTATCGCTTCCTCTGTGGGAAGGAAATTGTTTGCCTCCAAGGTTCATCACGATGAGTGATGGTGCCCCAACAGCCACTTTACACTATGTACGATTGATGTGATTTTTGTTTTTTTGCTAAATTATTTTTTTGTTTAGGAACAAACCATCTACTTATATTAAATGACATATGTGCCTGTCTCTGATTAATATCTATTTGTTTTAAAACTAAATCGGTCTTGAAAGATACAGCATATGACGGTAACCAACCTTTCAAATCATATATTTTAAAAAAGCTAACACATTTTTCAAACATGACATTGGAACAGAAATGTCAGAGAGGCAAATAATCGCAGTATAGTTATTTTGGTTTAATTAAAGTTTAATTAAGTTTTTAAAGTTCATTTTATTTAATAGTATATTCATACTATGTAAATTTTATTTTCAAATGAACTATACTTTTTAACTAAAAAATATATTTTGCTTTTTCGATAAAAAATATTTTTTCTCATGTTTACCATGCTTACTTAAGTTTCTTTGCGACCGGTTGTGGTCGTTGCGACCCGGGTCCCAGAAATAGAAGAAGAAGAGCTACTTCTGCAACTCGGTTATTTCCGGGCACCAATCCTAATGTGGCAAGCGGATTTACAAGCGAATTAGTGACATCCATCATTATAATACAAGCGTTGAGCTCGACAACAAAAGTTTGGATCAATGTGTTTCGTCATATAAAGTTTCTGATTGTGTTTTTAAACTTTAAACTTTAATGAAGGCTGCAAATGATGTAATTAATAATCTAGTTAGACAGTGATTTTATTTAGCTACCTATGTACTAATATAGGGTTCTGAGGCATATGAACATATCTACGTGGTTGTTCATATTGCAGATAATTTCGAATTTGAGGAAAAAATATAAACTAACTCCCCCGTGTCTTGGACATCTAGTTTAGTTAGATGTCTGCTAAATAGGGCCTTTAGAAATACTTCATCTTGGTCCCTCTTCCACAAGGAAATCAATGCTTTAAGTAGTATTTTTACTTTAAACAATTTTACTTAAAGATTTGTCCTCTCTCGTGTGCATAGTTTTCTTCAATCTAAGTTTTCGCCCGTTAGTTCTAATAGGCCCACTAGCCTTTCGGCTTCTTTCTTTCACTCCTCGTTTCTTTTGGTTGACTCTCTTTAAATCTGGCCAAACGTCTGAAACGGCTTATTGACAACGATGGATTGAGTAAAGGTTGGCACCTATTTCAACAACAAGGATGCTACACCCCTGGCTAATATCGTGTACTAATTTACAGTACTTGCACGATCGATCGTGGCACGTCTTATTGTGGACGAAGTAAACGACATTTAGCCACTCGCGTGAATGAACATCGAAAGGGGCCCGGGAGCAATCCATGAGAATATTCTCAAGTGTGACTGTGCCGGTAACCTCGATCAATTCCGCACACTGTGTACTGGCCGTGACAATTTTGATCTGGCATTTCGGGAAACGATTTACATCAAGGACTGCCTCCTTCTCTGACAAAAAATGATGTTTTTTACTGTCTGTTTTTGTCAATCTGGTATGTAACCTAGCGTTTGTTTGTTTAACTCATTGTTTACTTTTGAAATTGTTCGAAATGCTTATAATGTAAAAGCAGAACTGGTCGCGATTAAATGTCTAATGTTCTACATTGGCTGATTTTTCTTTTCCTCTTTCGTATTCGTTATCCCGAATGTGCATCTCTACCCCAGTTATATAAACCTTTATTGTGAGTTATTATGCTTCTAAAAATAACATCTTGCTTGACAATATAAACCTAAATATAGGTTTCAAAACCTATAATTGTAAATTATTGTTAATAAAAATGCATAAATTATATGGGCAAGGTTTTGGTTTTATAGTGAGTTTGAGAACTTATTGAAGTCCCCATGTACATCTCTGATATCGTAGAATCCGGACTTAATCCGTAGTTTCGAAAACAAATCTAAGTTGCAAGTAGTTGTTATTTTCTTTGCGTAGATTGATCAGTCATTTGTGATGGTTGTTTCTGACTAGGAGATTACATTATGTTATTAGTTTTACCAAACTCTTTAATTACCTACAGCCCAGGTATCTAAGTTTTTAGTGTCGGCAGTGCTTCGTAATAGATAGACATCTGAATACGTTGTGCTTGGTTATTTGGGCGGAAACCAGGTAGATAATGCATGCTAATCAGTAAGTACGGCGTTTTTATTAATAGAGAATAACTTGTTCACTCATTCCTTAACCATATACATGACGATGTTATTAAGGTTTAAACATGAGTGCCCCGGCTCTAGCGTAATAGAGCCTATTATTTATGTCAACAAAACCAGATTACATTACCATGATTAGGCAAATATTATTTAACACTTTTCTCACATGTATTTTATTAGAAATATTAAAATTCATACGACAACTGCGAAAAGGAGTAACCACATCACAGTCCATACATACCTCTCGGAGCAGAGAGCTTATAATCATAGAGCTGTGTATTTGATTTTATCACAAAATCTTTGTACTGTTGATTTTAAATTCATAGATAAAATCGCAATAATAATAGTTATAATAATAATAATAAAGGATTTTATGCAAAATACTTGGAAGAAGATCAACGATCTAATGATAAAAGTACATCGCTATTCATGCATAATTTCACAAGGAATAAAACTGTTCAGGAATCTTTGTGCTCTGCACTTGACAAAAAATGACGGCCTATGCCGCAACAAAACTCGGATATCTATCTCTTCTACGATAGTCTGGCAGGGTCTGGAAAAGAAGATTGCCCGGTTTCATTTCAGGAAAAATGGTTTTACACAACTGTTCACGTCGTGTATTTAGATCGGGGAGCTTTAGCATTGTCAGCGCTTCTCTGTAGGATAAATCAGCAAATACGATCTTTAAGACTCTCTTATGCACCCTCTCAATCTGATCCTGCAGTGACTTTGTCAGAGAAGTGTTGTGTCAGGAAGGACATGCATATTTCAGGATGTGTCTGATCAAAGCGTAGAAAATGCTGACTATAATTTGGTCCCGGACCCCTGATCTCTTCGGCATAATGTTATAGTAAATACGTTTGCTCGCTTTCCAAACCATTTCATTTGCGTGGGTGCCCAAGTTAGGGTTGAGTTGACATGGACTCCTAGAAGCTTCGCAGATCTTACTGGCTGAATTTCCGTTCCCTCAATTTCCAGAGCAGGCCACGACGCGTGCAACCTTTTTTTAAACGAAATTTGTAGATCTTGCGTCTTTTAGCGTTTAGTGTCATATCGTTTAACTTGGTCCAGAGAAGAACTTCTTCAGCTGTTTGTTCTATGCGGGATTGGGATTACTTCACTATTTTAACAGCAGTAGGGCCATCTATGTACTGGAAAAAAACATCCAAATCGTTGATGAGTATAATAGAAATGCTAAGGGTCCTGTTAGAGAGTTCCCTGCGGCACCCAGGGTGAATATCTTCTCACTTATCGTAAATGCATGGCTCATATTCGCCATTTTGTATCTAGGCTGTATAAGAAAACTCAAATATATTGCTTCTTTCAGTTATAAAACTCTACACACTTTTATGTACTTAATTGAATCAAGCATGAAAGTTTTTAGTTCTACTGTCTGTCTATTTTATGGTTTACCCTAAATTCTCCAATAATAAAAGTATTCATAGATCGACAAAACTGTTGACTTGCACAATGCAAGATAATGAAAAAACTGGAAAGCATTTTTTGGGCTTTTGTTGTTTATTCCAGCGGTGCAGCTTTTCTTTAAGTCATTCAAAATCAATTTGGCTTTTTATTTCTAAGATTAATCCGTACTTTCTCACCACAGCAGGCCAATCAATTTCGACAGTGCGTAGATGAAAAACAGATTTTATCAGATTTCAAATGTCGCTTTGACTCTTGCGCGTTATCAGTGGAAAAGTTTAGTTTAGGATTTTCCGTTTCCCCCTGTTCTCAATTCTCAATTTCCCTCCTCTCTGCCGAACTAATCTAGCATGTCGTCGGTCGGCCGGCTCTCACTGCTCTCGCCGGCCGTGTGCTTGCTCGCCTGTCTGGGCATTTGAGTTGGCGCTGGATTGTGGTCGCATCGACTCAACGTCATTTATGATGGATAATCGGGACGGTGGCCGCAAAAGGGTTGAGAGAGCTCCCCTCTTGCACTCTGCTCAGTGTGTTTGTATGGTTGGCGTAATTTGCATAAAAATATGTCAAATTATTTTATGAATTATGTGTGTTAATATTTATCCATGTAAAATTTACGTACTCTAAGCATATTTCTGCTTAACGATCACTTTCGGATCACTTGCTTAGAGGGTAAGCATGACAAATTAAACAAGGTTTCGAAATTATTTTTGTTGTTTTGTTGTACTATTCACATTATACAGTTTGAAATGTAACTATATATAGTTATAAATGGAAGTACAGTATATCGACTGAGTTTTTTTTTAAAAAACACGGTCAGTTCGACACCAGGTGTAAAATAAGTCCGTCCAGATATGCTGTTACAGAACAGTATTTACCCATTATTCAGTAAAACAACATTTAATATACAAGATTTGAAATAAAAAATATATTGTCGTACTCGCCTCCCTTTAATATGACACTAGCAAAATAAAAAATAAAATTTTCGTCTGATAATTTCGCACACACTGGTGAAAATAACTCTGATTGTTTATGTAACATAACATGAACAATATGTTGTATGTTATATGTTGAAACATAAAATATGTATACTTTCGTACGGTCTTAGAATTATAGTGTACAATATTCCTGGTTTATCAGGTGTGTAGAATAAGATATTCATATAGTCTATCTAATTAAAATGCATTATTTTTTGCCAATTACTATACCAAATATTATCGGCACTGCTTAACGCCCTAAACTCCGCAAGTTTAGAAAAAGTAAGTTTAAAAATATACATTCAATTCTGTCACTCTGAGGAGGACGTCTAACGTTGGCGTAAAAATTTGCTTTGTTCAATTTCCGAGTTTGGCCGTGTATCGCGTTCGCACAGACAGGCCGACAGACAGAATTCGCATTTATACGTATTAACTGCCGATATATGAAGATAAATAACGAGCTCTAAAGTTCCATACTGTCCAAACTGCAAATTGGAGCGTAAACCTCGCACTGAGGGTAAGGTCGGCTGAGGGCGGTGTTCCGCGCCGGGATATTGCTGCGGTCATGATCCGAAGGTCTCAGACTCACCCCAACCAATCAAGGTGTGCCCTGGCAACAAATCGCACAATACCCTCAGGCTCGCCAAACCACGGATCCCTCACTCCCTTCTCCATCTCTCTCTCTGTCCGCACACATCAACCAGTGATCGTTTTTGTTCGACTTGATCCTCGCATCATCTACACACTCCGACATCAAGGGTATTCTCTGTCTTTTGTAGTAATTCGTCTTGTTGCAGTACCCTGAAATCAGCTGGACCAGTAGGACCTGATGCTTCCGTTCATCGCCACACGGATCACCCCTCCTCATCCGTACACCTACACCATCCTTCCTGTCAGCTCTGGCTTGTAACTTACCTCTCTTTTCACTCTGCTCTTCGCCCAATCGAAGCAGAGCTCCGTGCCCTCCTGGTACTCCTCTCCTACGGCCTTTGCCCCCCTGTCGGCCTACTCATTCCTCTTTACGCCACACGTATGCCGGTATCCACTGCAGCCCGATGCTGCCTCTTTCTGCCACCCTCACTAGCAGGCTCCTCCACCTCCACAGTCAGCCCCACCGCATCACGCGCAAGAGTCCGGATAACGGCCTGGCGGCATGTACACACTATCCCACTTTCCAGATCTTGTTTTTCCACCAACTTCAGAGCACTTTTAATGGCTTTTACCTCGGCCCCGTATGAGCTGCACCATCGCACGACCGGCTTTCTCTCAAACCCACACAGGCAGCTCCCTCTCCGGCCATTTCCGCCTCCATCGACCCATCAGTGAACAGAATCTGGTCCACCTCGCCTCTGATAGCCAGGTGTGGTCAACCCGCCGCTGGGTGAAAACCCAACTGCAGTGGCAACTCGGGTCGGAAGGGTGGAGTGATTTATTCACCCCGTCCTTCGAAACAGAGATCACATCTCTGGTCTTGGCGGTAAATTAGCTGGTGACAGGGTGATCGCTACTTGATCTTCTCCGACAGCTTTAGCTGCACTGAGAAGCGGGATGTCTCTCTGTAACTCTGATTTTGGAGCGCGTAAAAGGTGGTGTAGTGATAACGCACTCGGCGCGCTTGACACAAAATCACCGAAGTTTCTCGGTTCGATTCTCGGCCATGTCAACCTTTCATGATTAATTTCAGCGGCTGTCCAAAAACTAGATTGGCAGCGGGCTCACGCTTGGAGACTCGTGCAGGTAGCAACACACCGACATTCTGGCGGCAGCTCCTAGTCGCCACACGTAAAACAGGAGGGGGCATCGGCCTCTAGTTAGTTGAGGCACCGCGGTTCGTTGAGCGGACTGGCGCCCCACACGAACTGATTTAGCCTATAATCTTCTCAAATGGATTCAGTACGGGAGAAGATGCCTACAGTCCCATGATGGGCTATGGAGAAAAAAATAAAAAAGTAAAATTAGATTAGAGCACTGAAGTTCAAATACAGAATTCTGATACTATAATATTCTAAACAGTATTGTAAATCAAAATGAAATTCATATTTCTCTATGACCATTTCAATTTTCAAATTAGCACAGTCAGTCTAAAGTTTTTCAAATCATCACCTGTCATCTACCTTCTTGGCAGGTCCACACCGCAAGTAGGAGTTTTGTTAGTTCTGCCTTCCTCCAGTTTTTCGTTTTTCTATTGCTCTTTCTACATATTATATTAGTTAAGTAAGGCATCGATGCCCTCGTAGTATTTGTCCAAGCCATGTCTTCTTTCGTCAAATCAACGTGTTCTTTCAGATTTCTCTTTTCTCCTTCTCTATGGAGTTCCTCCTCGTTGGTCACCTTGTCACTCCAACTGACTTTCAATATTCTTTTCCATATCCCCATTTCAAATGATTTTATTTTTTTATATAGCTCTAGTCATTACTGTGCAAGATTCTCATACATACAGCAGAGCACTCCATACCACGCTCTTTGCGATCTTCCTCTTATCTATGTCTATGGTGAATATCCTCTTTGCCATTGCTATTCGTGACTTGATCTCGATTTTACAGCTTCCATCTGAAATTATATTGACTCCTATGTATTTGAATATATTTACTTGGTCTGAATGCTGCTGTTTTTTGTACACAGACAGTCTGTCCATCAATCGTTGTAGCCCTTCTTCTGAGTTTGCAAAAATCATTGCTTAGTCAACGGCGAACCTGATATCTTCTATCAGCTGATCTCCAACTCTAATCCCTTCGTCAATATCTTCCAGTGCTTCCTTCATGAGCGGCTCAGTGTACTGTAGTTTGAGAATAGGAAGGGTGACAAATAGAACACTAAAATAATTACTTCTTGTCTGTTTTCTACCTAAACCGAACAAATGATTTTCATAAATACGGGAAGTTGCCTTTATTATTTTATTTTGTGGGAAAGATTCAATACGAAATAATACAGTTATGAGTTTTTATTGGTTTCCTACTAAAAGCACAAATTGAGACGTCATATAAGAAATCAATCGTAGTTTTTCCACTGAGTCTTTGTCGCACCTCTTCTACATCCAGGCATTGAATTAGTCTCTAATTCCGTCTCTTTCATTATCCAGGTTGAGCCCTGTTGCTGGATGACCTACACAGTACATCGGGACACTCAGGAAACTCTGCAAATTTTGGACAGAATTGATTTGGACACGGATACACTCACCGAGGATGATCTGTACAAGAAGTTCGGACTGGAGGAAGCCTTTCATGACAGAGAACTCTCCTGTTGGCAGCGCTGCAAGCCGCACTTGTGGGCGCTATTCGAGGAGCCTTATTCATCACTCGGTGCTAAGGTAGGATGTTGTTGTTCTTGTAGTTTCAGGTCGAGGGGACACGTCAGTACTACGACCTCCCTGAGAAAGAGAGAGAGAGAG
>JAUYWV010128768.1:0-11249 GCA_032274565.1 Nematoplana nigrocapitula
GCATTGGCATATCGGATTGGAAGTGTGTCAAGAAAGGTTGAAATTGATATGCTATTGACAGAAAAAGGTTTAATTTAGCCAATATGAGTGGATCCTTAGTCATAGTTTCAAGAACATGAAAGGCGTCGCTGTTCTTCGAGTGAGCTTTGAAGATGTCACTTTTTGGAACGGCTGTGATATGTTTGCACACCTCTGGCCAAATCTCGATCATTCTCTGTGCAACCTGGCGATTCTCTAACCATCGGTGACCATAGAATTTTTGTGGGAAAACAGTGTCTAATCCATTTACAAAAACAAGATAAAAATGAATTTCAACTACCTGATAACAGCTGAGCATGCCAGAGTCGCTTGGTAATGGGTCTAAGTAATTGTCCAAATATACATGGGACTCTTCAATCATACATACTATTAACAAAATTCCAAAACAATTTCAAAATTCCAGAAGCTTCTAAAAATTCCAGAAATTCCAGACGAGCGGGCACCCTGATATAATGAGTACCTTTGACAATTTTTTCAAGCACAATATATTGGCAATTCAATGAAGAGAAATTACACTTTCCCCTCTCCCTATGCCCAGATCTCCCTGTAACCAATTCTTTGCCCCATCCCCTCGTCCATCAGCAGTCACGTACATCATTGTTGTTTTTCTATACAGTTGTCGGTCCCTCGTGTATTACTTGAGTGGGCACTAAATTCAATCTATTCATTCCCATAGTTAATCCACCTTTACATTTGATCTCTACAGTGCTGCCAGCGAGGTCTTAGCAAATAAAAACACTGGGGATACAAAAAAACGCAGAAAGGATCTCCTGTTGCCAATGCATTCCGATTGCCTAACATGAGTGACATTAACGTATGTTTAACAAACACGTTCATGTATTATTCATCTTAAAAGAATATATATCCGATAACATAATTCCAGTACGTACATACTGTATACATCTTTTTTTTTTTTGATTAAACTCGCTAGTTGGATACATCTACGAAATTACGATAGATTAGAGCCATTCAAAGTAGAGGAAACAACGGCTTGTTTCGAAAGATTAGAAAAAGCCGAAGGGACAAAAGTGATCGCAGAACCTATCTATGGGTGTTGAAAAAACATAAATACAATCTATTGTTCAATATAAAAAAATAATGTGGCCTATTATAATAACTTTAACACTTATTTATAGCACAAAATTATTAGCAAGTTTTGCGTTTGTTCGTCAATCTGAAATAACTCGTTCAATAAAGAAAAAACATAGTACTAATCATGATACTAATCACTGGTGTTAGTAGTATACACGAACTATAACTGAAAAAAACCCAATATGAGATCAATTACATCACCGTGTTAGTCAAAATGGCGACCATTATTACTTACATCAAACGTAGCGTTGAGTACTTCTTCCACAGCTTCCCCCTCCGATGCATTTTTATTTTCCCCATCCGACTCATCCTCGGAGATAAGACTGAGGTTGGAGGTGATGTCGCCGGCTGTGACAATTTTCCTACTCACTACGATATCATCATCATCTGTCCAAGCATCAGTACTAATCTCAACGGTGGAGTCATCGACTGGGACCCGGCCTGCCATATAGCCCGGGGGCGGAACGTTCTCCTTCAGTGACGAATCATTCTTGCCAGAGTCAACAACACTGGGAGATGATATGCTGGACCGATCTTCACCCGCCCTCTCTGCCACTTCAGCAGTGATGTTTGCCTAATTATAGAGAATAGTGAGTACATAACATGAGTCTCATCATAAAAATAACCACAGGGGCCTGTTTAATAAAACTTAGCATTTAGGAGCTATGAGCTCATAAATAGCTGTTCAGCTAAAGTATGTTAAATAAAACACTGCTAAACAGCAGTTCCTAAAATTAATTGACTCGAATAAAAGTAGCTAAATTTAGTTCACCAATGAGAACGGTTCTCTATAGCCCAGTAAAATAGCAGCAATCGATATCACAACGCTGGACCATGTCCACAGACACAGACGAGGGTCTGCGCAATATAGCATGTGTGATTTACCTACAAAACAGTGGGCACTTTGTGCAAAATATGAGATAACCATTTAGATCGTTTGAGGTATCGTTGGTCGGATGCGCAAGGGGTAGAGAGAATATTGCCAGCTAGTGGGCCTGTTTACTCACTTGCCCACACATTTCAGAAGAGATCATAGTACTAAAAATTTAGCAGAGAGCATACAGCTAAATTTAGGAGCTCCTCATTTATATGACACATACTTTTTTAATTTACAAGCTCCTAAAGTCATTAACAAAAATGACATCACCGACTTAAACTCTTGTCCAATTGGTTCACTTTTGAGAATTTTTCGTGTGGAGTTTACTGCTAAATTTAGGTCCTCCTAAATTCTGCCACTCTTAAAAATTAGCAGCTTGTAAATTTAGGAGCTGCTATCAGTTTTATGAAACAGGCCCCAGGTAAAGATAAATAACAGAAAACTCTAATACAAAAGTATATATATGAAATAATGTAAAATTTATATAAATAATATAATATATACAATATATAATTTTGCAAGTTCTTATAAATCTGTTATAAACGGTAGGACTTTTATCAGTTTTACTCTTCCCAACAACTAAATTGTAAAACGCTCACTTCTTTACTGAAATCGTTTTTAAATTCCTCAAATATGCTGGTCATGTGAGGTTCAAGTGCAACACGGAGCTTTTCGGCCTATTAATAAGAAAATACATAAGGAAAAGTTTTAGATTTGATATCATTGATCATTAAAAAAATTATTCAAAGTGTTCTTACCTTCTGATTTGCCTTTATGCCAATTTTCTTAGCATATTTCTGTAGTAGGCCATAGCTTGCTTGATTTAAAATTTCTTCCATATTATTGCCTATAATTATAGACAGAATAATGCAAGAAAATCAGTTAGACAAGGTTTACAAATTAATCATAGTAAAAAATTAAACAGTATATTCACACATTAGTAATGAGAAATGTTTTTTAAAGTGTATGTAATGATAACATTTTGTAAAACAAACTGGAAGTTAAGTAAAATGTAAATATAAAAAAGTGACCCCTCAAACCTGCGGGTAACATAGTGGGGGCGAGGTCGGGGTCAAGGTGAAGCGGTCAGGAGGCTAAAATATAGAGTTAAATCTATTGACAGTGCAATCGCTAACAAGCCATCCAGTCAGAGGCTGTGCAGGTCATTGAGGCATCGATTTCACTCAGCTCTTCGCCTGTCTGCCTGTGGTGTGTCGTTTGCAGGAGGGGGAACTGGCAATGGTATGTGCGCTTCGGCTGTCTAAAATGTGACGACAGCCATGACAAGGAACTACCTCTCACCGCCTCGCGCTGCACTGTCAATAGCACAGTAATTTCCTCCCTGGACAAAATTGAAATGAAAGCGGTTCCTGACAGGACAAATGCGCAAACTAAACAACAAGTTTATTTTTAGAAATTTTCTGAAAGGAAGAGGTTTGTGCGAGACTTTTAAAAATGTGCCGAATTCAGTACGTTGGGCGATTATTTGAGATTGTTTTATCGAAACTTACGTACTAAAGACAATAGATTTTATACACCAATCAGTCTTGTCTGTATACGGGCGTTGATTCAGTGTCATTTGACTTCTGTTGTGTTAATAGAGTTGTTAACATCTTAAATGGGACGAATTCAAAAGAGCTAATGGCGTTCTGAAAGGTATGGTTGCAAAATACTTTACCAGCAACCAGGAAAAAGTCAAACAATAAAGGTGGCCACTCTGAAGTCCAAATTATTTTCCCCGCCTTTTTGGAAGAGAGAAAGTCACAGGACAGGAATGAGAAAAGACCAGACAAGAATGAAAATTACTGACATCAAATAATGTAGGCATGTATTTACACGAGGGCAGGTACAAAAATAGATATAAATAAAAACCTAACAGTGAGCATAGCAAGCAGGAAAATTTGTAGTCAAATTATATTTTAAAGAAAGCTAGAATATTCCCTTACTTTATGGTGTTTTCCCTGACTTTTCAACAAAATCATGTAATTTCCCTGACCATGCCTGTTCTTCCATGATTTCATGGTTCGCTGGCCACCCTGAACAATACGAAGTAATATCGGTTGAAGACATGGTGAAAATTGTATCTTATTTTGAACATTCAACTCCAAAGAAAGTCCAACAGGAGGTGATATCCAACCTTTGTTTTTCTTTGGACTGCGACGGAGAGAAAATTTGCAAAATTTGCAAAAAGATTCCTTTAAGATTGATCAAGATGAGTATGGCAAATCCTTTCTTGTGCTAGATAAAGTCCTTAATTGTAAAAATGTAAAGGCTTCTCTATGCCAAAAATAATTTTTGGATTTGCAAAATGCCCGAATGTAAAGAAACAGATTGCAAAATAAACTGTCCTACTGAAGCTTATAAATGTTACATTGAATTAATTCTATCAATAACAAAGGACAACACCCTGTTCCCCAAAATCACCAAGGGTTTCTCTTCATCGGCTATATTAGGGAAAGAAACATTGGGTAAATTCATGGCAAATTTATCCTGCAGTACAAACATTCACGGAAGATACACGAACCATTGTCTTCGTGTTACCAATGTATCAGTCTTCAAACACAAAGGTTACAGCAATGAAAATGTCACTTCTGTCACTGGTAACAAGAATGTGTTTTATGTCCAACGATACGTGCGTCATCTAAACAGTGCTTCTCTGTAATAGGTAAGCAACTCCTTGGCATCTATCAAAAGATAATCTGAAGAAACTGCCTGTATGAGTGCAAAAACAAGAAGATTGAAAATCACAGAGAAATCACTGTGACTCGGACAGGAGGGAATTGTGGCTAATTCACAAGCAGAGATTATTGTGTCCAAAATGGAAGCCAAAAAATAAAATAGAATTATGCATGGACCTTTCACTAATTGTTCATTTAAGTTTTAATATTTGCAACGTTCACGAATTATTTTAATGATTGTAAATGTTTAACTCTGTGTTATTGCATGATTTATTTAGCTAGCAGAAATGCATTTCATGAATGCATAAATGAATTTTGAAAATATTTCTGACTTTTATTATAGTTTAATCAATATTAAAACTGATAACAATATATATTCCACAGATTTGTTAAGTAATGCAAACATAAAAATAATTAAAAGTCGGACTTGCTAAGCACTTTCGTACCATTTAATCAGTACATCATCAGAGCATCAGATAATACAATGTCGATCGATTTTAAAATATAAACCAAGTTATGGAGTACATTTCACTTCATTAGATCTCTTAAATCGTGTTCAATAGGTCTATAGAGTGAATTATCAAACACCTGCGTAATACAATTATCGAGAAATACAGTGCTAAAAAGTGCACACTCAGGCAGATGCAGCGCTAGTCAATAAAATGCATACAGTAAAAGTGTAAAACTACATACACATCACACATCAATGAAATTCCAATCTAAAATTACAGTACTTTCATACCTAGGTTATAAAATAGTTTGTCTTTATCGTTAAGGCGGGGGTTCTTCTCCCTAATTAATATTGCTTTGGCAATCCTCATATCGAATTGGCTTCTTCCTTTGTAGATGATCTTTAGGCCTTTCTTGTTTATTCCAGCGTTGCAGGCGTTTGTTGGCATTGTTGTGTTCCTTTCATGTTCTTTCCAGCATTGTCCCAGGTGTCTGCAAGTATAGCCGATGTAGTGACCTTGACAGGTCTGACAATTTATTTCATAGACAACATTGGATTGATAATTCGCTCTATAGACCTATTGAACACGATTCAAGAGATCTAATGAAGGGAAATGTACTCTATAACTTGATTTAAATTTTAAGGTCTATCAACATTGTATTATGTATTATGTATTAATGCTCTGATGATGTACTGATTAAATGGTACAAAGCACTTAGCAAGTCTGACTTTTATTTTATTTTATGAAATAAGCGTCAATTTACTTGAATTAATATAAACTATATTTAAAATATGGAACAAATGAAATAATCAAATAAACAAGATATTTAATAAAACTTTAACATAATCTAAGAAATATACTTGCAAATACCTGGAAAAGTCTAATTAATATATTTAGGTATTTGTTTAGTGATTGCAAGTTGGATCAAGTGCAGTACCAAAGTCTTAGCATAAACAGCAGCCATAGAGTCATTTTAATGTTATTATTATTTTATAGCACTCATTATTACAGCTATTGACCAACATTGATCCAAGTGATTTCATTTGTTTGTGAATATCTAAATATGAAGTGTTTAATTCTGAAGTGAATTATTCTTTAAGCAAAAATTATTTTAACAATGCATAAATGAAAAGAATGATATCAAGATCTATTTATAGGACTTAGTGGAATTTCTCTACAAAAAATTATAAAAATAGGTTAAACAAAAAATTGTGATTATCTCAGAAAATAGTTGAATAATTGACCAATTTTTTAACATCACAATGATATTTGCAGAAACCTGAATGAAGGAAGAGGTGTGAAGCAATAATAGTGTTGTCATTCTCTCTGATGCTATTAGCAATAGAACAAGCTGAAGTCATTTGTATCCACTTTTCCTTGATGCAACTTCTATCAATGCTAGATTTTCTAGCTGTTTTTCTATCAGTTTGTGTCCAGCAAACTAGATCTTTCTAATAATGATAATCTGCATGAGTTGTTAATGAGTACTAGCACCCTGTTGATCCAGTTTAGTAGCAGTCATTACTAGTAAATTAGTGGAATATAACATGGCACAGGGAAAGCTTTGTGCCTGTGGGATTTTTGTTTGTACCCTTGCATCCACCTACACACAGGTTGTATACATGTGCAGATACATGGAAATTCAGCAAAAAGTGGTAGATAAAATTCCAGTCCACTTGCTCACCTATCAGTAGAGTTTCTCAAATTTTCTTCCCTATTTTGTGTTCTCACTGTACACCAAAATAATAAGGCAATATGAACAACCTTTGCTATGCATATGATAGCACTGATGGCCTGCAAAGTGTTGAAGTTACAAAAGTTAGTGGATATTGTTGTGGAAAATAGGACAACATGGCTGGTGGGCTAAAATGCCAGAATCCAGTTGCCACATGTGTAGGGCACTTGAGGATAAGGTGTTGGAGGTCCAGGGGAGCACCACTGCAGTCAGGACACATGTAGGATTCTGCTTTCCCTATGCTGTATGTGTATTTTGGAGTAGAGGTGAGTGCCTGGTGTGTAGCTGGGTCAGAAAGATCTCTTCCCTGCTGATGGTTTAGGGGTTTCAGCCTTTTGATGTCCTCTGTGGTTAGCGAAATGGGCTCTGCCTTTTAGCTTTGGGCATCTTCCTGGAGGGCAAATCTCCAGTCAACAGACTTTGTCTGAGTTAGGATAGCTCTACCTCTAGCCTTCTTGTATGCTTCCTCATTGCCGGGTAGGTCACAATTACCTGGAACCCATTGGAGGACCACTTGTTTTGAGTTGAGTGCAGTCATCAGTGCCATATTACAATAGTTAGCTGGAACCTGCAGTGAGTTTTTTTAGGAGGGACTGGAAGTTCATGAGGATGTGAGCTCTATGAAGACTTCTGATATGTTGGAGGATAAGAAGATGGAATGGGTGCTAATCTGGGACTTTTGTCTGATCCTCCATGCTGCTGTATGGCTGTGAGAGTTGGACCATCAGCAAGTCAATAGAGGCTGGGCTGCAGAATGATAAAAATCTCCTGGGTATAGGTATGCCATGCTGGTATGTATCATCACCAGACAGATGAGGTTCAGCAGTCAGGTGCAAAGAGAAGCTGGAAGAACTTGCTTTGAGTTCAAGAGGGTGATAGGTTGGCAGCCAATAACTGACTTTCTTGATTGGCTGGAGAGAGTAACCACTGAGTGAGACCATGTGAGTGCACATCCCATTGCTAAATTATTGCAGAGAGAAGGAGGCTATGGGCTTTTGGCTATGCCAGGACTTTGATTGATTGAAAGTAGATGCATTTTGAAAGGTGTGTCCACATTAGCATTAGGAATCTCCTATGAATGGCACAGAGACTGTATACCGAAATGTAGTTGTTTTTTAATTAGAATGTAACTAGCATTTCCTTGTATAGATATAGTCTCCATAGCGTGAGCTATTATGCAGTCTCAAATATTCTCTGTATACACTCGATATATTGATTATTAGCAAATTGTGTGTAAATAATCGATTGCTGTCTTATTTTGGAGAGCAGTGCTGTTGTGTTCAGTGTGAGTCCAAATTGCCTTCTCCATGAATGTGTGTGCTAACTTCCTGTTGAATTATGTTGATGTGGTTTTCATAATTTACTCACAATTATTATTATTATTGTATGTAAATTCTAATCTGCCACTTTCTTTTGATATGTATTGGATTTGGGCGGTGGAACTGGGAAGGTATTTAGCGATTATGGGAATAGAAAAACGGAAATTGAGGCTATTCAGGAAAAGTCAATTGGATCATTATTGCATGATGAAAATGACTCGTAAGGACAAAAGATAGATATTTATGAATGTATGTCCATCACGCTTATGTTCAAAGTCGATTTTTGCTCGGGTAATTTGATTGTTTTTAGTTGAAACTTGGTATGAGTATAAATAAAATGAAGCAGGCAGGCAGTCATTGAAGTATCCTTGAATATTTATTAGAGGGTCGGTCGAAGGGTAAGGAGTGGGCGAGGACGCATCGGACTTATTACCACTTTCCTTTTTTGATTAATGAATGCAGACATCATTAACAAATTAGCAGTTTTAGCGAGAGTGAAAAATAGATTTTAAATTGAAGTCTACAAGTTTGTACAAAGGGAAAATATTGGCATAAGTGTGCACTTACATTCTGGCTGAACATACAACATTATCAGGTAGGGAATTCCAAAGCGGTACTACCCTAGGGGAAAAGAAGTACTTTTTAGAATTACACCGAGCAGATTAACATTAACTAGGTGGTGTACAATATGATAAGTCATGTGAAAATCAAACAGCACTGCGGTGCTCTAGTGAGTCCAGCTTTAAAATTTGAAGGCGGTGCTCATAATTATTCTGTGTGTGAAATATCATTGGGTGACCATGCAGGTGTACTGTTTCCAGAACCGACCAGACATATTTTGTAGGCGCAAATGAGAACAGAAGTGTCGGAAGTTTTCAAGTACTTGCACATTTATAGACTCGAGGGGCTCACACATCGCAGTGTGTGGATGGTTTAAGATTACTGGTTATAGTCACCTAAACTGACAGATTTTATTTGCAAAGGTACGCAGATTGAAGATTGTAGGAGTGTTCCGGGATACTGGATTGTCAAATAGATTTTTAGTAGGCCACATTGAGCTCCTATGTGCTGATCGGCCCATTTTGAAAAAACTTTCAAAGAATGACTAAATGCAGGGATATCACTTTGTTCTAGTGTTGAACATTTTGGAGTCATCTACAAGAGGTTTACTATTAACTGTGATATCTAAACAACAATGATGTCACACCGTATATATAAAGGATGAATAAGATGTAGTCGAGTACTCTACCTTGGGGTACTCCACTGACTACAGTTGTGAGGTCAGAACAAGTCTCATAAAAAATTCAAGGCAAAGCCATCTCATACTGTATATCAGTAAAAATTATCCGGAATAATACAGGCAAAAGGTACTCGTTAATATTGGATCAATATATTTGTGTCTTTTGGGGCTCTATACAGTATATATGTTGAGAAACAGGGATTAAGATACTATAAATAATGTAACCTTTAAAAAAGTACTGCCATTTAAAGATTAAAAAAGGATACTTTAAGCTGTCTAAAACAATTACGCGCTTGCATCTATAGCAAGTGAATGCCACAATAAAGCATCCTATTGATTAACAAACATTTTCCAGAGATCTGGCGAGTGTTGGTGTAACAGAATGGACGGTGTTTGTCCAAATGCTCGAGTTCAGTAAAAGGCTGAAGACATCTCTCGCAATGATAGTTATTGCAAGTCCCCGTGTTCAATGTATTGAGGATTGAGTAGGCGGGTTTATAGGTGCACCACACTGGCCATAAAATGAAAGGGGGCATTTTCGTCAACGGTCGGATGGTCGACCGCGAAGACACTTGACTGGATCTCGCGTGTGCTGGCTTATTCGAACTCATATGAAGCCGTGCGTGCTTAGTATCAATCGAACCGTCTCAACAAAACGCATTCAGTAGTGTTAAAATTGTTGGAATCTATGCACTATCTTCTGGTTCAACGGGAAAATAAATGGCCTGTTGTTCGTCTTTAACAAACTATTTCGGTCACGCGAAAACCTGAATAGACAGACAGATTGCCTGTTGGAGAACAATACATATAGACGAGCAAGCGGTCCGGTAGGTCCGACTTTGGCCGGACTTGCATTGATTGTAGAAGGCCTTTTTGAGAGTCCCGAAACAGACTATATCCCATTTTACGTGCTGGTTACAAACGAATTTATTTTCTCTGAAAACAACGAATGAAGCTGGCAAGAAATTTATGTGCACTTGTTATATTTAATATGAACGGTCTTATCGAGAAATGGTGAAGTGTATCCTGCACGTATGCATTATTTAACATTCAACAGGACTGTTTGAGACGATTGCAACGTAGATCGGGCGCACCGACCCCCAGGCAGGTAGCCGGTCGCTGTTTATTCACATCGCGGGAACAGTTTGGAAGAAGAAAATGACAGTTCCTAACTGCGTATGATGAAATGGATGGAAGAATTCCTCAGAGAAAGAATGGCCGAAGTCAGCTGATTGGAAACGAAAGAAGCAAGCTATACCCATTAGCATTCCCCAAGGATTAGTCCTGGCCCCGATTCTATGGCTCGGGTATATCAATGACATGATTGACATAGACAGTAATTGGCTACCAACAGCCACCCCATAGCTATGCGCTGACGACACAACCACGGTCACCGTGGCACCCGGTAAACCAATAAAGAAATCATGCAAAAACACTACCCAATGTATGGTCGACCGATTGCTAGAGTATTACCTGTATCCGAATTGTTATCTGTTGTTATCTGTTTCAGAAACTGTGTAATCATTAGTAATACACACTTACTATGTAAATGTCCTGAGTTTATTTATGATCACACCATGTCAAATCAAGAGCCCACCCAATGTCCGTATCCTGACTGCACATGGATCATTCAAGAGGAAGACCGCACTACCCTCATAGCCCTGCTACAGATGCATGAACGGGCTATCCACCCAACATCTGCCGGCACCACTGCCCAGGTGGAGAAGATAAAGCGAACCGTCATCGCTGCTGGGGGAACAACTGAGGAGTGGTCCTACTTCTTACAACGCTGGGCGACATACAAGGCAGCCACACAC
>JAUYWV010128779.1:0-11248 GCA_032274565.1 Nematoplana nigrocapitula
CGAAGATTCTGACCAAGACTTGTTTACAATCGATAGCAGTTTTGCTTTCCCCACCTCTGGCAGGTGTTCTATCATCTCGTTTGAGATCCCGTCTTCTCCTGGGGCCTTGCCAGCTTTCAGCTTCTTGATGGCTTTGCTAAGCTCTTGGTAGCTAAACGTTTCGCACGGGCCACTTTTTTCTCCTTTGCAGCTTGCGCATTCATCTTTCAGTTTGACTCTCCACTGTCTCCTGATGTTCCTTTCTCTGGGGGCGTCAACAGACTCGATTTTTCCTTCCTTTGCGTAGTGTTGGATAAGTACATCTGCTTTTTGCTTATCAGTGAACACTAACTGGTCTCCTTTGGTAATTGCCGGTGTTGCGTGACTACGTCTCTCACCACTAATGCTCTTAATGACACTCCAGACTTCCTTCGGGTCTGTTCTAATGTTCATGCTTTGTACTTTCTCCCTCCAGCTTTTCCTCTTTTCGTCTTGGATGACTCTCTTTGCTTCTCGACTAAGGTCTTTCCACTTCCTGGTCTTACTCAGGTCTTTTTCAGCTTCTTTCCTGGCTTCTTTCCTCTTACTGGTTATGTCTTCGCACTTCTCATTCCACCATGGCTTGCCACTTTTCTTCCCTTTTAGTGGAATCGCTTTTCCAGCTGCTTCCAGAACTACATTCGTGAAGAGTTTGTATTCGGAATGAATGTTGTCGGCTTCTTCTTCTCTTTCTATTCCCTGAGAGATACTGTCTTCAAAGAGCTTCCAGTTTGCCTTTTTGTAATTCCATTTGTTCTTGGCTTTTGATATCTCTGGTGGGAAGTTTCTTTTTAAGGGGCCAGGTATGACTGTTATAAGGATTGGAAGGTGTTCGGAGCCTAGGTCCTCAAGAGTTTCCCATTCTGTCGTGAAAGCAGCTGTTTTCTTACACATTGTGACATCTGGTGTAGTCTGCGTTCCATGCGCTCTGGAGAGAAACGTTGGGGTTCCGTCGTTGATTATAGCAAAGTTGTTTTTTCTGGCCGCTTCTGCGATGTCATCCCCGAGATTGTCCTCTTCATGAAGGAGATCCCATTCGTCTGAGTGTGCATTCAGATCACCCCCTATGATATCTGCCCAGTTCCAAGGCAAGTGGTTTGCTTCGAAGTTCTGTTCCCGATGGTCGTCTTTGCTCTTACGCACTGGCGGGATGTAGACATTCGTGAGGCATAACTTAATCCCTCCCGTGTGCACAACTAGCGTTTGCGTTTCTGTGGTCTTGTCTCGATTTGCTACACATTGTATGCTACTCTCCGCTAGGCTAATCCCGTCCCTAACCAGCATCGCGACTCCTCCACCTATGAACTTGTTAGCTTCATTTCCATCATTGCGTTTTCTTCCTTCCGTTCGGTCTTTTCTAATAGTGGAGTATCCTGGGATGTGAAAGGAAACTTCTTTGGCCAGCTTAGTCTCTTGGAGCATGGCTATGTCTATTTTTTCTGTGTTGAGAACTTTTTTCAGTTCTTCTTTCTTATTCCTTAGGCCTTCTGCATTCCACTGGAGTATCTTAATCTGCGGAGTGTGCTTCGTTTTTCTGTTTTTCTTCCTTTGAACTATCTTTCTGTGTGTATTTTCTTTCCTCTTGCGATTCTTTCTGGTCTTCTGCTTCGTTCCTGATCCCTGGTTGCACTTTGCGCATGTCCATCGCTTGCTAACCACGTCGTGGATGTTTTTCCTAGAAATACCAGAGCAGTCTTCGTGCCACCAAAGTTTGCAGGTTTGGCACAGAACTGAGTACTTCTTTCTGTAGTAGCCAACGTTCTTGCCACAACCCCCGCACGGGAAGTGGATGGGTCCTGGGTTGCTCTCGACATCCCCAACTCTTAAAGGCTCCTGCCAAACATCGAGTCGAACGGTTAATGCACTTCCCGACCTTCGCTGGCCATCTGGAAGTGCATGGGAAAAACCCGCCAAGGTCCCAACCTCTCTTCGATGGAGCGCGTTTTTTTAGCTCTTCGTCCCCTTGTGTAGGGGTTCGCCATCCGGTACGTGAAACCGGCTCCAATTTGGACGGCACTTTTTTCTCGTCGCCTTAGGTCATTGCCCAGGATTCACTACCATATGATGCAATGGAAAATGCTGTGGCCTTCAACAGTCTCAGTTTCAAACGATTACCAATGTTTCTGCTCTTCCAGATGGTAGTCATTCCGAACTTTTGCCAACCTTTTCCTTGTTTCTATGCTACTACTGCCCATGGTGTTGATTGTGAATCCTAGGTAGGCAAATTTGTCAACTTCTAATTCAGTATCATTTAGCCTAATGTTGCTGAAGTCTCTTTTGTTCCTGTCTATTATCATTACTTTTGTCTTTTTGGCATTGATCTTTCTGCACTGTATCGTTTTGTACGATCAAGCATGTTCGACAGATCACTTCTGTTGCCACATAACAAGGTTGTGTCGTCGGCAAACCGCAAGTTACTTATCATTTTACCGCCTATCTTGACTCCCTCGAGTCCTTCACTCGTCATTGACCTCATAATGTCTTCTGCATAAAGGTTGTAGAGAGTTGGTGATACAATGCACCCTTGTCGTACTCCTCGGCCTACTTTGAACCATTCTGTGTCGCCGCAGCTTGTCCTGACCATTGCTTCTTGATCTGTAATTAAAGTCTTGCTAATAGTTCCACAAGATGTCTCGGGAATCCTATTTTACCCATAATTACCCATCACTGTTTGTAGCTCACGCACTCGAAGGCTTTGGCATAGTCAATAAAACATGTGTAGAGAGGAAGATTGAGTTCTCTATGTTTTTCACTAATTAATCGCGTGTTTATTGTTTGTTCTCTCGTTCCTCGCCCTTCCATGAATCCAGCTTGTTCCATTCCTATTTCTTCTTCATACCTTTTCTTCATCCTGTTGACAATAATCTTCAACAACACCTTGCTGGCGTGAGAGATTAGATTTATGGTACTGTAGTTGGCGCATTCTTTCAAGTTGTCCTTCTTTGGAAGGGGCGAAAACACACACCTCTACACCACTCTTGCGGCCAATCTTGTGTTGTCCATATATTTTTGCATAACCGCCACATCAGCTGTATGCCATTATGTCCCCATAATTGCTTTCCACATCTCAATTGGGATTTCGTCTACTTCAGGTGCTTTTCCGTTTGGTATCTGTTTCAAAACCCATTCAACTTCATTTTTAAGGAGTGGTGGTTCTTTTTCGTGCTCCTCGATTCTCTTATGTTGGTCCTGCTCCCCATCGTCTTTGTTTTCGTACAGCGTTTCACAGAATATTCTCCCCAACGTTTTTTGATTGCTTCGACCGCTGTCAGTGTTGTTCCATATGCATCGTTGATAACATCGATCTTGGGAGCCCATTTGCCTGTGATTTCTTTTACTAACTGAAACAACTTTCGCGGCTTTCCAGGACACTTGTCTATTTCGGTGCATTTGGCTTTTAAAAACCGTATTTTATCTTTTCTTGCACTTACATGCATGTTGAAATCTTTGTTCGGTGTATACCAGCTAGAGTTAATTATGAAATTATATTTGATTACACTGTCAAAAATAATACAACACAATTTTTATTTTGTCACCCTCAGTGATGAGCTTCCTGAATCAGACCGTCATCTTTGGAGTGATTTCGTCCTTGCCAAATGTGTTCAGACCTTCTGCGATACTCAAGAATTCGTTGTTGTAAGAAATAATTTTGAGTGTGTCCAACACGCAGTTCATGGACCACAACTGAGCATGGAAACAAATAAACAACCAACATGCATGAGCATCTCAATCAGGTCTCAGGTCTTCTCCGTGTGGAAATATTTTTCTGAATTACTCAGTTATATTCAGATGGGCAACAAGTAGACAAAATCCATTTTCATCTTTCAAACTGCATGACTTAATTAGAACCTTATGTAAACAAATATTCCTTGTTGCAAAGTTAACGGGTCCGGCAGTACCATGACGAAGCATTTCCACTTGGGATAAGCTCAACACGAGTGCTACAATCTCTGAAGTTGCAACTGTCTCCACAAATAATATCCTCGGTGTTACCCGATCATCAGATTTTAAAAAGGGCACGCACATCAACAGTCTTGAAAACTTGCAACAGACGACTATACACTCTTCGAGTTCCTAAAGGAGACACTCTAGAGTCTGTACTAATTCTTCAAGTACCACGGACTATTTATTACGCATAGGCCCTCTTTGTTCGCTTTTCGACCTCAATCTGTATGCCAAAATTGCCCTATTTGCCAATATGTGTCACAGATTCATCCACGCTCATAACTGTCAATGCTCCGAATTTGAAAGCATCAGAGTCAGCGACTACGACTTGCGTTGCACCTCTTCTTGAGCTCAACCACGATCTCATCCTTTGCATAGACTCAATCCTAAACACATATCAAGATCCAAGCAGTTTTCGTGTGGAGACTTTAAAGTTAATATCAGATTCAATTCTTGCTACTTTGTGAAATAAGAGCAGGCCGAACTCCCTGAATCATGTATGACTTATAATTCTTCGGCAAGCTGATTGCTCCTATTTTAAGAAACTTCCTGCCTTTCTTTTCACAAATCAATAATAAAGCAATCAGCAAATGTTTTTCCAGTGTGTACATACACTGAGTTACGAGTATATATAAATCATTTCTAGATTTTAGAAGAAGGTTCATTTGTCTAATTCGATTCGTTGACTCTTGCTTGATAATATTCCAGATGGCGTCAACCATTCATGGACACACATACACACACACACACACACCTACAAATCCGTCGACATCCCAGCGCCCAGCATCACATCTTCCACATCCACAGGTCACACTGATTGACACCTTTCTTTCCAAAACTCAGTCAAATTTGCCATTTTACCTTTCCAGTTTTTCTCTCTCTCTCTCTTTCTCTCTTTCTCTCCTCTCTCTCTCTCTCTCTCTTTCTCTCTTTCTCTTTCTCTCTCTCTCTCTCTTTCTCTCTTTCTCTTTCTCTCTCTCTCTCTCTTTCTCTCTTTCTTCTCTTTATTCGCTTATGTCAGGGAATTGGTAACTTAATATAGCACTATGAACACCAAGCATTTCCTTTCTGTTTATATAAGATCCCATGGAGTTGACAAGGTCATTATGATCCTGACCCAGACGCAGATTGTTTGTTGACCACGCATTAGAAAACGTAAAGACAAAATAACTGTTGTTGTTATTCCCGACTGAGTGGACGCTTGAGTACAGTGAAACTACTGACCAAGTCTATCAATACTCCTGAAGCGTTTTTTTTAAATAAGCGTATATGAACCACGAGAAACTCAATTTTAAAGAAGTATTGTCGATCAAGCATAATAAAGAGTAACTTGGAAAATATGTTAAATGTTCGTGTACACTACTAATAAATAGATAAGTAGTATATATAGGGTGTAACAAATAAACGGCCATTATCTAAATAACAAATTGTTTTATGTCTAAATGTGGCAAAATGAATTACATTTACAATGGAACAATGGCGCAGTTACGTCTGACTGTCTGAGTCAAGAGTGAACATTATACACGTTCTATCAATTCATAGCGATCATTTTCGCGTAATGGGCCCTCATCAGCTCAAATTCTCTCCTCATCATCGCATCTGTATTGCGACTCAGTGCATCGGAGACGAAGTTCTCCAGTTCTCTCTCTGTCGGTATGTTCATTTGGTATCTTCCCATTTCAAGTTTTGGGAAAATGAATCTGTCACAGAAATTTGTGTCGGGAGAATAAGGAGCTTGCAGAAGGAGTACAGCATTCTTGGAAAAATGAAGTCTCTGGTCGCTTGTGAGACATATGGCCAGGCATTGTCATGCCGGATTATTGCATTCTCCCACAATACTGCTTTCCCATCCTGTCTCAGTTCGTAGGTGGAGAAAGATGCGAATGCTTGTTCTAAGAATTCACAACAAAAAAACAATGTAAATAAACAAACCTTACGTCAAAAAAGTAAAAGTCATTGATTTTTATAATCTACATTGTTTATAGAAAAATATCACTTAAATAAATGTTGAAATCAAATGCTGTCACCAGTTCTATTGAAACATTATAGATCGCATATCAATAAGATGCATAAAATGGCGTAAATATTTGACAGTCTTAAAAAGTGTCTTAAATAAAGACACTAACAACAAGACCCATGTCTCCCATAGCTTTTTTAATGACAGACAGCGCACTGCGCAGGTGTTTCATTGGCACGTTTGTATGTATGATGATGTATACAAGGGTTTCGCGGTCGCGTTCGCAGGATGTTGACACGCAGTTGCTGGAAATGCGTTGTTGAGTTGTTCCTTTGTTTTGATGCACTCACATTCTATTGGCATTTTTCCGCGAATTACAATAACTATGTCAACTTTATAATTTCAATGGAATTCCATTTCCATGTCGGCTGGTATGATGAGTTCCGTCTCTCAAAATCTCAATGATATATCTATCAAAAAAACTTTTTTTTGCGTTTATTCCACTTAAAATAATATAAAAACATCTAACAATTATTATTATAAAGATTTTATATATAATAAAAAGTTTTAAAATATATTACTATCATGGGTAAATTAATAGTAATAATGAAAATGTTAAACGAATTTTATGAATTTCAAAAAAATTCCTATAGCTATATCAACTGCGTTTGATTAAACAGGCTAATAAATCTGTTTTAAAACTTCACAACTCTCATCGGACGCAACGTTTTAATACCTAATCGGACGCAACTCGACCTGTGTAACCGCGCTGCATACAGCTATCGGAGCGGCGCCCTCTCATATATAGATTTTTCTTTGTAAAGAATCGTGCGTCGCGTTTTACTATAGAGAATTCAATAACTTAGCCGTGATGAGGCTGTGGCTATGGCTGCATACAACTAAAAATAGAAATGACACGCCATCACAAAGCCAAAATACCTATATTGCATTTATAGACTATGATTTCCTAGGCATATATTGCATGCAGTATCTTGCAGTTTGATAACATGGCATACGCGAACAGGAAGGTTTATTCTTTTTTGGAGATTTTAGTGGAGGAGAGTGATGTTTGCGATTATTTTGTTGACGATGACAGCTGTGATCACGTTGTGGAAGATGATGAAGATGTTGAAGACGATTTTGTAGAAGGTCAAAATGGAGCTGAAGGGGATTTCGTAGCACCAGATGGACAGGTTTACTTCCTAATAATATAAATTTAATTATAATTTAAAATTACAAATATAATATATTCTGAAAAAATTATCTTCAGATGTAAACTATCGACACACATAATCTAATCTTATTTCATAAAAAAATTCACAAATAGTAAAATAACCAAATTTAAAATATTTTTGTTTTTGGTATAAAATAAAATTTGGATTATCACCATAAGAAGAAGTTGTTAAACAACTGCAGCGAATTAACTAGAAAAATAAAATTCCCATTCATCATTTTAAGTAAAATATGAATAAATATAAAATCATAATAAAATTTAAAATAATAAATATTAAAAAATAAATTAATAAGATTTTCAATTTATAATCATGCATAGAAAAGTATTTTAATAATTAGAAATCCGCATCAATTGAAATATCCAAATATATACATCTTTTAACAATAATAAATGTAATAAAAAATATTTGTAATTATTGTGCATTCAACATAAATATATGAAAATAATATGGATATTTATAAATGGAAATAAATTTAAGTTTCAATAATTATTCATGTAATGTATTTTAACCGTCAAATCTGTACACAACATTCAAAGTCGGTAGAAAATATAATATCTTGTTAGAGCTATTTAAAACGCACAAATACAAATATCAAACTTAAAAAACGACAACAAAAAAATACTAAATAATATTAATTTAAGATTACAAGTATCAATTGCTTTAATAAACTTACCTATCTTTATCTTTTGGAAAAGAATGAAAATGTAAATTGTCATTTGGAAATGTCTGAGAATTATTAAAATGTTTATTTTTGCAGCCAAACGCAGAACAAATCGGCATTTTTTGACACAATATTAAATGATAGACTTGAAAATATTATATAAATTGAAAACAAATCAAATGAAATGACATTTTTAGCGATATACTAATTATTAAATAAAAATATGTATTAAATTTAAGTTAAAAAAATATAAAAATAAGTATTTTTTGCTATTTATTATCATTTCGTACTGAAATAATCCTTATTCAACAAAATAACTAAATTTTTAATAGAGTCCATAGCAACCACCTTAGAGACGGAACTCTATGTATACTCTATGGTCTAGACTATAAAGAGATAATGGATCAGATCAACGCTTTTGAAATGAGGATGTACATAAGAATGTCTAGACTGTCTTATAAAGGTTGGAAAACGAAAACGAATGAAGAAATGCCAAGAATTGCGGGAGAGGACAGATCTCTATTGAAGAAAGGGATGAAAAAGGAGATAGATTATTTTGGACATTTCATCAGAGAAAACGGGATGAACAGGGATGACTGGAGATCTGAGACGCGCCGAATCACCAAAGGACGACTACCGAGTTGAAGGATCTCTAAACCAACAGCGTGTTCATATAACTTACATCGAAAGAGTCAAAGAAGTTCTGATAGAAGGCTGGAATGCCATACATCAGAGAACCTTGCGGGCAGTCACGTCACTATGAATAAAACGTTTTAATTGGTGGGTCCCTGAATTTAGAACTTTATTGATCTACATATTGTTACTCGTGAATGGATTTCTTATCTACCTATGTAAACCTTTAAAGAATATTCTTGTATTTTTTCTCAACAACCTAAACAACACTAGTGATTGTCTGGTCGCTGATCGTATCCTCTGAGGTTCTGGTTAAGGTGCGGTGTTGGGGTTGAGGTGGGTTTCATTCTTTGAGCAGATTAGCATAGCACACCTGAGGCCAGTGCTCCGAGTTCTGATTATCCCCTTCTAAAATGAGGATACCGCAGTGCAAACACCGGACCGGTACGCCGCTAGCAAGCGAAAATGTCCTCTACTAAGCGCGCAGTCAGCGTCTCACCATGCCGAGATAAATCCACCGGCTTAGACGTAGGAGAGTACGCTCGTGGGCCGTGTTGGAACCTTGACTGTCCTTCAATTGAGGGACCTAGCCGTCTTGAAGACCACCGGAACAGATGTCTCAGACAGATCATCCTATCGCCGGTGATTCGCTTCGAAAATCGACAAACTCATTTCAGTCTACCTGCATTAGGGATGATCTAAGTGCACGCGCAAGTCCTGGTTGCCGAAAGATGTTCCACTGTTCAGAAAACTATCGGAGCAAATCATTGTGTTGACGGCGGTAATCTCTCTGTTGATATCATATGAGTCATCCGATGTGTTTCTCAAGTGTTGACTTGATGTCGGTACTGGATAGAACTGAACTGATTCCCTTGACTCGAAGGACGAGATCAACTCCGCACGCCCCAACCGCGTAGTCGACCTGCTAGTTACGATCGCAGCGCTACCCTCTCTACCGCAAACCGCTCCCAGCCGACCCATCAGAATAAAGGATGATATCAAACTGTCCAAGGGAGCGAATGGTGTCCAATGCGTCCTCCAAAAAGGACGTCGCTGATTGTTTATACCAACGTATAATATTATTGGTCTTCTTACGGAGATTATACAGCGAGCTACGACGAGGGCTCTATAGTCGGAGAGACACAGAGACTTCGTCAGAGTTTGACCCGCTTCACGTACAATACGCAGACGCATTAGGAGTTGATGTGTACTATACACCTATACGCACAGATAATGCCCAGGCACTTGTTGTGCACCCGGGAAAATTTTCGCGACTATACTGTTGATTGTTTGCAAATTTATTTGTTTTCATGTTTTGGTGTATCGGGTGATTATAGATAGAAATATCATTTCTTTTTCAGATTTCGAAGGCGGCTAATCGCGATGTTAAAAAATGTCAGATGTGTACAAGAGAAAAAGAAATATTTATTGTTTGTAATTCTAATAATACACGTCGCCATTGTTTTCCTAATTCTGCCAAACTTTGGCTATATATATAATCCATTCACATCAATGTCGAGGCAAGTGAATGTCAGGGAACTAAAGTCAATTTCTCTGCAACGTGGACTAATAAGCGACTTCCTCCAGAAAGCCTATCGAACGGTCCCGTCTGCGAAGGAATCTCAAACGTTTCGTCAACTCGTAAAAGTGTTTTCCGACGCGGCCCACAAGTACAACATAAGCTACTACATGTGTTTCGGGACTTTGATGGGCTCGCTGCGTCATCACGGCTTTGTGCCCTGGGATGACGATGTCGATTTGTGTATGAATATTTCCGTGAAGCCCCAGCTATTGAAATTGTTCAAACAGAAAGAGCTTGTCAATATATCGTCAAAAATGCGTCTCTGTCAGGACGAAAAACATTGTTGGCGTGTCTACTTTGACCAGAACCATCTGCCTAAAGTAGGTTCACACGCATTTAGATGGCCGTTCATCGATCTTAGTTTCTACGAGGACAAGCCAGGTGGCACAGTTTACAACCGCAATGGCGGAAATAGTGATCGCATAGTTGATGTCTATCCTCTGGTGAGGCGACCTTTCGAGGGCTTGATGTTGTGGGCCCCCAAATGCAGTCGGAGAGTGATTTCCAAAGACGCTCAGACCAACTGCTGCTCAAATTCCGTATTACACAGAAGTTTAGTAATTTTAAAAAGTAAAGTATGTATTCCGTGTCCCCTTTTAAAGGGCAGTTTTCCTATTGTGTCCCGTCGTCATACCAAAAATGGTAGAAATATGACTCGAGAACTTCTTGAATATCGGGATAAAATAATTGGAATGTTTTCCATTAAAGAATGCTAATTTATCTTATCAAGGAAAATGTGGCACATTGGACTTTTATATAGATAAAATAGAATGACTTTATTAGTTGTAGTTGTGCCGAAGTGAACATTGTAATGATATAATTCGTTGTGCTTTAACGCACACTGCTGCTGTACTGTATATTCCGTTTATTATATAGTAACATGTAAAATGTGTTTTTATGTAATGAACAATAAGGTGATATTCTGCCATGCATATCAGTTGCCCGAAGTCATTTTTATTCGATGAATATACGAAGGAGTAAAATAATTGTAAGCGGACTCGATAGGAAAGCAAACTCCCACACATATAATCTATGCATTTTTATGAACAATACACACAGAACCAAATTTAGTTATTTTACCATTTATCAGTTTTATTTTACCAATTGGTTGGTAAACTTTACTAAGCAACTTAGTTAAAATTACTATCATCAAAAGTATTACTACCCAAATTAGTTACATTTACTAAGATTCTTAGTCACGGGCGGCGATCCCGGGG
>JAUYWV010128790.1:0-11248 GCA_032274565.1 Nematoplana nigrocapitula
GGCTATTTTTCCCATGTTACCCATTGGCGTAGCATTCTTTTGAGTCATCAAGCATGCAAATCCGTCAAGAGGGTTGGCAGAAAAATACCGGCCAGACACACATACATACATACATACATACATTTCTCTAATTATAGATAGGATGTCTATACGAACTTACTAATGTATATTCTTTATTTATATCTAATGGTTTCTTATGTTAAAAACGCTCTTTGTAATTGATCAATCTATATTTGTGCATATATACTGAATAGGCCTCGAACGTACAGATAAAGAAGCTAAACTTTTCTGATTTGTTTATAGTTATATGAGTGGAAAAATAGAAATAAAATTTACAAATATTTCCATAAAGGCTGATGAATGTCGTCAAATCTTTGAAAATCTACCAGAAAGTGAAATTAGTAGTGCTAATATTATTTTTATCAGACTTCATAACGATAGTTTGATTTACACTTTCAGGTAACGCATTGGCATCATCCTCAATTTCATGCTTACTACGTGACAGCCAATTCCTTTCCGGCACTTCTGGGTGACATGCTGAGTGATGCTATTGCATGTATCGGATTTAGCTGGGTGAGTGTCGTATATTGAAATATGCGAAGGGCGTACCAAAAGTTCACGGACCGATCCTGTTAACTTTTTACACTTTTATCAGTCTAACTGAAATTTAGAACACAAAAATTCAATGGCACATTTTGTGTTGAGGCAGAACATTTCATTGCAATTTTTTTCACTCAAAACTTGTAAACATTTGTAGAAGGGAATACTTTCAAAATTGTAGTCGACCTATATGCGTGAGAATACAAATTATTAATGATACGTGTGAAATCAATTGATCTCTAAAAACATCCATACATATTTTTGCATTCGATGTCTTTAAATTTGAATTTTGAACGGCATTTGAGAGGAACTTCAAAACAATTGACTATCTCCCTACGCAAAAGCACATTCCAACCGAGCTGAAAGAGCATCACCCTGAATGGCGTCTACGTTGAGAAGGTCCATCTACGGTATGGACGAAAAGACGAGTGTTGTTGTAAAGGCTGGATTTGTTGTTAATGACTATTGTATTCGTCCTACGCGTATTTATGAACCAGATGTCGTCTACAATTTTGAAGGTATAACCTGGTAGTCATATTCGTAACTTTTGTCTAATTCTATATATTTCATTGAAAGTTCATGCCTCAATACAACATATGCCATTGTACTTGTTTTCTAAATTTCAGTTAGATTAATGTAATAATGAAAAAGTTACATGATCAATTGAAGAACTTTTGAAAACAACAATTAAAATACACTTTTTTATGAACATTGCCTGTAACAATAAAAAATAACAAATGTTTTAAGTCTATAAAACATACTACGTTAATAACTGAATTTCTATGTTGTTGTCAATGAGAGTTATTTGTTTTACTGATTATATCAATCTGCCACAAATGAATATAATTAATTTTCTTATTGGTATTTCTATATATAATATGAGTGTCTTACGGCAAAATGATACATTTATTGACACAAAAATAGTCCTAGTTTTATTTATTTAGAACATGGATTTATGTTTAATTTGTACATAAGTATGCCGAGTCCTATTTGTAATAGGGATAAAAATGTTTTTCTTGCACTCATCATTCTGCAGATTGCAAGTCCGGCGTGCACTGAACTGGAAATGATCACCATGGATTGGTTAGCACGCGCTTTGGACTTGCCAAAACATTTCCTCTTTTCAGAAGGGATCGGAGGTGGCGTGATCCAGGGATCAGCCAGCGATGCTAGTCTCATTGCCCTGCTCGCTTGTCGTTCCAAGGTCTTTCGAGAGGCAAAAGCGAAAATTCCGGAAGTCAAAATCGGCCAACTCCTAGATCGCATGGTTGTCTATGCGTCGATTGAGGTAGACAGTGATGTTTGCACATTATAGTAGTTGAGTTACTCTTTTAAAGGAACTATGTATAGAAAGAGCTGAAGTTTTACGTACAGTTGTTCAGTATTATAAATGTATTTTTTACAATTCTTTGCCTACCATCACTTGTCTGAATTCTTTCTTTAAAATAATAATTATTTTGGTATTCCCTCTTCACTTAGGCCCACTCCTCCGTAGAACGCGCTTGTCAAATTGCCCTAGTGCACTGTGAGCTTCTTCCTACCGATGCAAAACGTTCCCTAAGAGGAGCCACTCTCCAGAATGCTATTGATAAAAGCCGAAGAGATGGTTTAATTCCGATAATGGTATGAAACAGCTTTGATGGATTTCGTAAAAATGTAATAATTATTATCCATTTTTAATCTAGTGCTTTGCGACTCTTGGAACAACTTCGTCCTGCGCATTTGATAATGTTGAAGAACTTGGCACAGTTTGTAAGTTTTACGGAAATTCATTTTCTTCTTCTATCCATAATTACGATTAGATTTATTGAGGAAAATTAATGTTGATCGATAGTGCATTTTAGACATAAGTACAATATATTGCTAGAAGTTGAGTGAAGTTAAACCCTTGCTCACATAGACTGGGATGTCAAGGAACTGTTTCATAAGTTTATTATTTAGAGATAGATTTTGTGATAGAACTATTGTGTCAATATGTAATAATAAAGAATATAAAACACAGATATATACATCGTCCTTTCTTCAAAGCACATTCTAGAACTCTTGCCGAGTTGACCAAGATGCATCGCAGACTACTATTACCCAGTAATGAAGGTGCATTAAAGTAAACATCTCTTAAACTCTGCAATTGGTGTAAAACCGCGTATGCATACTGTACATTTCTGCCCAAACACCCATGCAGGTCGAGCAGAATCTTTGTGGTGTCATGTCGATGCAGCCTACGCGGGGAGTGCGTTGCTCTGTCCGGAATTGCGCTATTTGAGCAAAGGTATAGAGGTGAGTGCACTTTTCAACTGTATTTCTGCTAGGAGACAACGGATGACCGACCAATTACGAAATGCTATTTTCTTAAGTAGTTTCTGTGCACTGTGATTTTATTGTTTCCATTTCTACTGAACAGACGTCATGCGATATTCGTACAGTGTACACGTATAGACTTAAATTTGATAAATAGAGAAAATTTAGAGTGCACAAATTGGTAAATACTAACTTCTAATTTACCTTCCAAGAAAACCTGAACTGCAATCTGCAGTCTTTTATATATGGGAATCGATTATGATTTTGTCGTATCAACTATACTACAAATATTAGATAGTCATAGCTGATTTTAATGCTTTAATACTCGTATCAACTTTCAATCGTTATAGTTGACAATATCAGAAAATGAAATAATTTTGCCAAAAGTGCAAATAATTATATCTATTATTTTATTGCAAGTTCACGTAAAGATATTGACTACATAATATGAACCTGACCTTTACGTACATTAGGGTTCGTATATACATGAAATTGCAAAAAGATTCACTTTACTATCGTAATTTTAATCCTTTTAATGAGATGTTCAGAGAAACAGAGGACTATAGTAAAGATTCAATACACGAAATCATGTTGAAAAAACCAGAAAGTATTACACTTCTGCAAAAAACAATTTCTTGATGGCTGCCGCTAATCATGGAATTTATAAATTCAGAATACATTCCATATCGCGCCGTTTTTTAACAAATAGTCCATTGTGCATTGTACCGTATATGTTTAAATATATTTCACTCATTAAAATATGCGTTCTGTTAGGTTGAAATATATTGGATGGTAACTCCATTTTAAATTAGCAGTCAATGTTTTCGGATCTATAATCGTTTAGCACCTCATAAGTGATATATAATACATGTACTGTACTGTATTTGTGCAAATAGTGAATGTATGTCACATTTAAACATTTTTCAGTTAAATTCTGCAACACAAATCAATTTTATCAGTTATTAAGCTCATAGTCCATGTTTTTTGGAAATTTTATAGCAATACAGCGTAGGATGTATTTTAAAATAGCGCTCGAAATTATGTTTACATTGAAATATATTTAAACACATCGTTCACCTTAACTGTAACACGTAACTCTGTTTTTCAACATCTTTCACCAAAAAATCATCCATCAAATTTTCAGACGCCCATTGATTTTTCAGAAGCATTTTATAAATTTTGTGGTCCCGAAATCCTTAATAAAAATGATGAAAGATGTCGAAAAATAGAGTTAAATGTTAAATGTTAAATTTAGGGTTACGCTTTGTTTAAAAGATCTGGTTTGCCTTTCGTGTTTTTTCACAATAAAATAAATAATTATAATAATAATAATTCCAGTGTAAAAAAATTCGAACGCCATTTTAAAATATATCGTATTCTGTATTGTTAAATATTTCTAATAAACTTTGGTAGTGATTTATTATTATTAATTGGCGTTCAATATGCATAATTTTCACTAATTAGATCAATATTTATGTGTAGAAATCGATTTATTAATTTTAGAAGCAATTACTATATAATGAATGATAACAACGCCGTATTTTTAAATCACGAATTAAAGCATAAACGCAGTCTGTCATCTTCGTATGCAAATTGTAGGCGAATGATACAATGTACACCGTGCTTTTTGTAAATAAAAGATCCGCAAATCTGTTTATTTATTGCATTTTTTTCAACTGACTATGTACATAGTTGGTTGACTCAATCAATATCAATCAACACAAATGGATGCGAGTGACATTTGACTGCTCGGCGCTGTGGCTCAAAGATAAAGAAGCCATTACAGAGGCATTCAATGTAGATCCCCTCTACTTGAAAAACGACTATAAGGAACTCCCAGAGTACAGGGCAAGTACAATACTAGAAGCATAATTTTTCTAATTTACCATTTATACTATAAATATATCAATGCTAAGCATGCCTGTTCTATTTGTTAAAATGATGCTAACCTAATATATAGCAGCAGTCTTTCAGATATCAAGGGGGAGTGCTTCCCCGATGGAATTTATAGTGTCACTATCTGAAGCGTCTGGAACTTTTACACCAGCGGTGTCTTCGAAACATACTTAACATAGGATGGGAACAATATCGTACCAACAACTACGTTCTCAGCAAAGTCCAGACCACCAGCATTGAATCACTGGTAATCCGAAGTCTCTTCCGATGGGCTGGACACCTGATTCGAACGGGTGATGATAGGCTTCCAAACCAGGTATACACTCACAGCTGAAAGAAGGCAAAAATAGCAACAGGAAGTCAGGAAAAGCTCTACAAAATACCCAGAAACACAATCTCAAGGCTTGTAACATCTACTGGACGAATTGGGAAAAGCACTTTGGAGAAGGGAATGAGGCATTTCGAAAGGGAACAACAAATCTTACTAAAGAGGATAGAAGAACGCGGAAGAAAGAACGTGTTGCTGATCCAAACCGTCCTACGACAATTACATGTTCCACCTGTGGAAAGAGCTGTGCCTCACGTCTTGGCCTGTACAGTCACTCATTGTCGCATTAATAAACGCCAGTCTTTCTCGAAATCGAGGGATCACCATGTCGACGACGACATACGACATATGTCTAGCTTAGACGTCGTCTTTGTCATCGGAGATTAAAATAGTGATGCCTTAACATTTGTTTAAAATATTCCACTGATATTGTTTGCTATTTATATGCCTGAAACTGTCCACTTTGTCAATCATCGGAAAATATTATATAAGTTCAAACGAATAAATTGTGTACAGAAGAAGGTCTCACGCTAGTTCATGACCATTGTAAAACTGCTATCTATATTGTAAAATGATGCTATTATAAAATAAATTTCATTCCCTTAGGTGGAAAAGTATACGCATATTGGCGCCTGCAGTGGGTACGAAAATTTGACCTTATTTTGCCCGATTTGAGTTTTCTGTCGAAGCCGGGTGCTTGCCTTATAAAGTATTTGCGATGGTCGTGGTGTTACGATATCCTCTTTGACATTAAGATTCGCGATATACTCTATACAGTAAATATCATGATATGTTTAAATAATATTGTCACATAGTTTATTTAAAATATGAACAAAACAGAAATATAACTGTTGCGGACAAAATTGGATGCATTGCATTATTCATATTAAAAAACGAAATTTAATCGTCTCAGCAGTTGCGTAGTAGGATTATTTACTTATAAATATTCATTTGTGATATTACACATTACATATCACAGATGTATAAACCCTGATACTTTTGTAATTTCATGACTGCCGGATTTCGTATCTTGAAAGAAATATATTATATATGTGGTTTATTATTTTAAATGATGTATACCATGGAGATTTATTTAGTGCTCGATTACAGAACAATGAATCTGCGAATAATTCAGTCAATATTTGTCTATTTGAAGAACAATTCGCCCATTTTTTCAGTACCATAGTTTTCAACAAACCCTTTCTGTTTCTCTCAAATTCTCACAATGCTAAGGCATGCATGTCACGTTTCACGTAGTCTATCAGTATCCTTGGTTATTGGGGCTTTTCAGAAATACTCGTAAATGCATCCATTTTCTTTACATATTTTAATATTGTTAATTTCTATATGTCATAGTCCATAATTGTTGTCTGACTTGAATTACGTTGAACAATGAACGTAAATTTATTATCGAAAAAAGATACACTAATTCATATACTTGTTCCAATCAAAATGGAAACAATTATGCAACATCGGCTAACGCGATTACGAAAAAATGAATAGATTGCAGCCCTCAAGAACATGCTCCTAGCTAGTTATGCATTGTATTAAAACCCTATGTAATCACTAATTACATTGAATAATATATATATATATATTCATTTAAACACTTTTCTGTACAGCACTGGCAAATACCACTGGGTAGAAGATTTCGTTCTCTGAAATTGTGGTTTGTGATGCGCAGTTTTGGAATTACTGGTTTGCAAACTTACATTCGAAAGGTGAGAGGAAAGATTTGATTGTATATGTATAAAGATCAGATAAAAAAAGACATTACGAAATTTGATGCGAATAAGAAACAGAACCACTAGAGAAATGAAAAACATGTATTTATATTCGACCGGTTTCGGTTGGATATTCACAACCATTTTCACAAGAACACAAAATTATAATACACTTGAATGTCGCACGTAATGTAAACAATGCAACAGATAAACGAATACTATTTAAATACCTTTTAACATGTAGGAAGCTCCATCATTAGTCAGTTGGTTATTGAGGGTGGGAGAAAGTTCCTTGATTGCCACAGCCTCCATTATTGCCAGGTCCAACCCTCTCCAGTTGTTGCTCACGGGTTGATACTGATCCAAGAACCCAGTCAACGGTCACATACCAGCAAATGTGAATGGACCGCCCCAGGACCCTTCTTGTGCTCCTTGACCCGTTCGTGCAGATGTCGTTTTGTACGTCCTACATAGGACAGCCTGTGAATTTGTATACGACACCTGACGTCAAAGCCAATGGGGACCTTGTCCTTGTTTGAGAAGAGACTTCCCACTTTAGTTGCTTTGAAACAAATCTTGATGTTCTTCACGAACCGTCGAAGGCGTTTTGCAAGGCTCATGAAAGGGGGACCAAGGAACGGTAGAAAAAAGAACAAGGTGCTACTACAAGAAGGGGAAGAGGAAGAGGAAGCAGAAGTTAAATTTGAATTTTTATTAATTTTGAGATGACGAAACTTCTTAACATAATTATCAGAGACAAAAAAATGAGCAGAGTGTTGATCTCTTTATGAAAGAGAGACCAAAACGTGTGCCTCGAGCGAGGGTGGATAGTATCACATCGCCTGTTCGGGCAGAGATAAGGGTGCTCCAGATTCTCTTCTCTTCCTACTACTTATGTACTGAATAATACAACTGGTTTGTTTCTGTTCTTCTTTCTTATTCCATTACAGCATATCTCATTGGCGCGTGAATTTGAAGAACTCGTTCGAAATGATGAACGATTTGAAATTGTTAATGAGGTTATTTTAGCACTGGTCTGCTTTCGAGTCAAGGTAAGACTAATTATATATGTAGATATACAAACAATTATTGTCCAATCACAATTTGACGATCCATTAAAATCAATGATAAATGTAAAAATGTTTTATTGTTGACGTAACACGACTTTTTATTTATTTCACGTAAGAGGATGAAAATTGCTTATATTGCATGAGCAAGTCCAAATGTATTAGTCGGACGAAGGCATTTACGTTTTAAATAACAAATTTGCACATACAGTAGCTTTCGAAACCTTGTTTTTTATTTTTCAAGGAAAAGTAATCAGAAACTATAGCAGAAGTATATTGCATTTGAAACACACGAAGATTTCATTTTAAAATCTCTGTGCCCGAATATATTAGATGTGTTATATAAAATGTTGAGCGATATTTTGAATATGCATTGTTATCGGAATGTGATAACATGAGTGCTTTTAAAAATTAATTGTCTGTGTGTCACCTATCTCTTTCTAGACCATCTATCGAAGAGAGCTGAAAGTTTTGGCCACCCACCCTTTAAATGACGAGGCAGGGCATGCACTATGCTATATATAATTTTCATCCGTATGGGTGCAACAGATTCCGTTTAAAGTGCCCGTTTTAGGTCCTTTTGATACCACCAAAACTATACGTCACTTTCATACCTGTTATTGATACGCAATCTTTAGGAAATTTCGTGGAGGTAAAGAACACCTTACGTCGCAGTAAAATTATGGTTTTGACCGCAGTCATATTGGATTTTATATTATTGATTTATTGGTTGATTTGTTGTAACACATTATACGCAAAATCTCAAAAAGTTTCCACATTTGTACATAAATTAATCATAAAACATACTGCGGAAATTCTGAGACAATCCATCATTAATAATGACAATGAAACAACTAATGAATGTACAAGCAGACTTCGAAACTGAATTAATTAGAAATTATAAATTCGCGGCAAAGGCCAATAAAATAAAATAAATTAATGTCTCTCAGTCAAGGGCTACCAAAATAATAAGAGTGCATCGAATGGGAAAAACGACACAATGCACTGGTCGCATTAAAAGCAACTTCACGTCAATATCCCGTGAACGCAAATGCGAAACCCTCGCACAACGCACTGCTCGCCATAAAAACGCGACACGAATGTCTCAAGCCCGTGCTAATGAAACACCTACATAGCGCGTTGTTTCTCATTAAACAAACGCTATGGAAACCACACTTTTTAGGACTTTTAAAACTTTACGTCATTTTATATTTGTTATTGATATGCGATCTGTAATATCTTCCATGGAAATGGTGAAACCATTCGATTTGAATATTTATTGCAAGTGATATTTCTTTGGTTATATTATATTACGGCTAGTGGGCGCGTTTAATATTTATCGTGTAGTTATGAAGTTAATACTATAGAATTTCAATTTCAGGGTCCAAATTTGAAGACGGAAGAACTCTACGAAGCAATCAAGAAAGACAAGCGAATCCATCTGGTACCTTCACGTTTCAATGATACCGACACATTCTTCATTCGCTTCTGCGTGTGTTCCCCCGAGTGTGAGAGCAAAGATATCCGGCTCGCCTACCAAGTTATCAGTGAATTGACAGCATAATAGCATAGATAAATTTGTTGACGCAAAACTACTTCCACATTCTAGTATACTATTCATCTTTAACCTTAATATTACCACTCGATTCATATATTTCTTCTGAATGAAATGTAAATTTGTGGATCTCTTAGTTAATAGTTTAACAGAATGTTTTCTCAAATGATTTGTTATAGTAAGACAAACGTACTATAAGAAATGTTTTTCAACTCCTTTTATTTCCATATCACAAGTAAACAGAATTATACAATACAACAATAAATGGTAATAAGTATATGATAGAGTCACGTATGACATAGGTAAGGTCAATGGGATATCACAAATCTTCTCAATCGTACTCGCTTCTTCGCCGCATCGTCCAGCTATCCATACCTCCTACATCCTTCTTCACAACGTAGTCTGGGTCGTTCACTTTTTCTATAGTATACGTCAGGAAAGCTCGATCATCCCCCATTCTCGCTATACATGACAAACCCACGGAAGTCTGTTCCGCACCACTCTCTCGGAAAGCGTTTGTTTTTAGGTCAGTTTCTACCCTGATATCTTCCAACCTTTTCCTTTGCACCAAGTTGGCCTATTTGGAAGCTTTTCATTTGGGTCTCCGTCATGGCTACTCTCTCAAGTCTGTATATACTTTCTGGGATGACACGTTTATTTTCAACTTTCTTCCAATATTTCAATCTGCCATTACACCCTCTATCTTTCTCCATGCCTGCGCACCTTTCTGCACCACTTCCGTCTTATGTAACTGTCGCACCCAAGTACACGAAGCTAGAGACCTGCTTCAAGGGGACACCATTTAATTTTATATCTAAGTCCTCATGATTTTCTCCAACCCACACCACCTCAGATTTAGGTATGCTTTCTTAGTAAATGCCTTTCTAATTCAGACTTCTATTCTAACATTTCGCATTTCTTGAGCATTCTCAGAACGCAGCGCCAGGTCGTCTGCGTACGTGGGTTTTTCCATGACTTCACCTCCACACTTTCTGCTTACCAGATCTATTACTGCAGTAAACCGTAATGAACTTAAGGTGCTTCCCTGTTTCCCATCCCACTTCAAATTCATTAACCCACCCTTCGCGCCCCTCCATACATTCTTTCAATAAGTTGAACTATTGCTTCTTCGACACCCATCAATCTCAGTATTGCAAAAATGAACTCTCTTCGAACAGTATCATATGGTGTCTCTAGGTCCACAAAGCCAATCACCATATTGTCTTTTCTTTTCTCAACCTGCTTATTTTCAATCATTTGACTAAGGGGAAACATATTATCAGTACAGAAGTTCCGCTGTCGGCTCTGAACCTCTGTTGCTCTTCTACGATTAATGGTTCCACTGTAACTTTCAGCCTGATATCCAGAAGTTTAAGTATATGCCTCAACAATGTGATACCGCTATATTTTTATGGGTTCTGAACATCTCTTTTTTCAGATAGAGATGATAATTCCCGCTGCCCATTCTTCATATAGATCAAATAATTTATTTTGTACTCAAACTAAGTCGAGTACTGGGCCTATAATTTCTACTGGGAACATTTGCAAAAGGGACCCCACGAACGCATGATCCCATGCCAATATAAGGACAAATTATTAAAGTACTCATTATAATCCCATTGTGTTTAGTCAAGTATTGCAAATATACTATTATGTAGTAGTAATAAATTGACTATTTACAAAAAAGCGGAGCAACTTTAGTGATGCAACATAATAAATAGTCCAACATAGCATAAAACATTTGATCACAATATGAAAAACTATTCAACAGGTTAGGTTG
>JAUYWV010128812.1:0-19932 GCA_032274565.1 Nematoplana nigrocapitula
AGTGTAAATTCTTATCTTGCTAGTTTACCCATTTTGAATTTGCGTAGTAATTAAATAAATACTGTATAATTGTAGTATGTATAATTGCTTAAAAATATCTCTATGGTATATTGTAGCCTACATATTTAACTTATTCCTTAAATTATGTTCACATGAATAAAATATTTTTATGGGTAAATATTTTCAGTAAGTGTCTTCTGAAACACTTTCATACCCATGAAGGGCCTTTTTAAATTTTGCCCCCCCCCCAATCCGAAAATCGTGGCGCCCCCACTGCGACAGATATACCAAAATGACCAATATCAAAATTGTCTGAGTTATTTATGATGGGCAAAAAACACAAAAAATGTATCTGTAATAAAGTAATTGAAGAAGCACAGAAACAAGTAGTAACTATTCTAAGTTCACTGCTAACAACATAAATCTTAGCACACACATACAGGGTGATTGAGAAGTCTTTAATATGGATGATAGGTGTTTGAAACAATAAATAATAGGCCTACCTAAAGTATGGAATTCAAAATCTAATAATTTTCAAACTTAATCAATGAACTACTCAGTTTTCTGAAAAGTATATTAGCGTAACGTAACGTAACCGCATATACCCTCCCACACCCTCGTTACGCAGAAGCAAATAACCGGCCCCCACCCCCTCCTGAGTAACGGTATTTGTGAATGACCCCTAAGATTATGCATATTATATATAATTCGACACTTCAATCTCCTACATCGCAATTTGGATAATAGTAATTCTCTGGAGTACATATTTTTATCAAAATATAATGGAACGGATGGATACTAGCCTAAAAATTGCATAAAATGTAGTCACTATTTAAAAATCATTATTTGTAAGGTTTTAAATGAAAATATCAATATTCATTTCATAATTTGACTGTCGACTAAGTTTATTTCATTGGCTAGTGGATATTGGTAATTAGAGAGTATGAATTGATAAAAATGTACGTAAGTCAAGGTTGACGCTGTGTTTAAACATATACAAGTATAAATAAACTTAGGCGCCCCTTTTAAAATCATTGAACTGTTATCGCGTTTTATTGAGCGTTTGACATTGATTCTATTATATATATCACATTTTAATTTTGATCTTCTAATATCCACACAGTTTAGTTAAATCACTTTTATCATAGTTTTCTTCACAACAGAACAACGAATGTGTCTAGTAAAGATTTATTTTCGAACCAACATTACTGTCATTACATTAGAGTTTGCCAGGGTGTTCACATATAGTTATACTCGAAATTCGCATGTGTACTCAAATATAGTACTCGTTTTTGTTTATTGTATATTATACTCAATATTTTTTCCTCTTATAATTTTAATGCTGTTGTTGTTCCTGAGGCTCCACACCCAGGCGTTCCTAGAGCCAGAGGTAGCACTTGGCCAGTGTGATTGCTGTGGCAGGCCCCGTGCCCAACGGTACGTTAGCAGTGCCAAAAATTTCTTGCTTGAATTTGTCTGTCCTTGGGCATCGGAGGAACCAGTGCTCCAACGTCTGTGGTTCGGAAAGACTGCCAGTGAGGGCAAGTGGGGTCGGCATTTGAGTTCATCAAATTAGCGTAGGCACGTAACTGTACTGGTGACAATGCCAGCTTCTTAGTTCTGTGAGAAGGACGGCGTCCTTCCTATTGGCTATTTCTTTCCTGTCCTTGGCGTTCTTTTGTTCGCTGTAGATTTCCACCAAGCATTTATGCAATATGGGTGAGTCCTTGATCCGACGCTTTATCTTTCCTTTTACACTTTCCAAAGACATTGCTCTCGCGGGGACATCGGTTATGGTAACAGCCTCCTTTGTACCGGCATCTGCAAGTTCATTCCCAGGAATCCCGCAGTGTCCCGGGATCTAGCACAATCCAGTCAGTGCCGATTTGGCGTTGAGGACATCTATGATATGGCCAATGTCTTGGCCTTTGTTGATGAGAGCTATAAGGATCAACTAGCTATCTAAGCATATAGTTGCAAGTGTCTTCCGGAGATCCTCCTGAGCTAGACAGTTTGCGGCTACCCTGCGTTGGGATAATAAATATAAAAGTAAGATCTATAAGGTTGATATAAGAGGAAATATATATTTCAAAAACTTAAAATATATAAATGACAAATAAAGATACCCTAGAAAGAACAAAAAGTCCTTAGTTTAAAATATGTCATGGAAAGCTATATAATATATGAAAAGGTTTCATTTGGAGACACTATTATTGAAATGCTAAAATGAAATGATTTGAGTTGGATTAGTCATATACTATAAAGTGAAAATAATAAAACTAAGAAATAAAAAATCTAAAACTGGTTATTACTAGAGTAATAGGAAAATATATAATACACTGCCCTGACATAATATTAAGCCCACTTGCTAATGCAAATTCAAATTCTACCTGGGTTTAATAGTATTAAACTACATTAGGTTGTTATATCTCTTGAAGTAAATCGATTTTTTACTTCTTTGAAATCTGCTGAATACATTATATATACCTCCAGTGTGATATAACCTAACACTAAGAGTGATAGGCTATTCTAAAGATGTATGTCACTGCTTGCAACAACATATTATTCAACTGAACCTGAGAAGTTATTTTCAACAACAGATTGTTAAATTGTTGGATTTTTCGCGTGGAGCTGTGCGTAATACTCTTTAGAGGTTTGAGGACACTGGTGCTTACCATAGTGCCATCGAAGTGGTCATCCATGCCTGACAACTGCTGCTGTTGCTCAGCACCGAATTTGCCATACCAAATTCAATTGTTGCGATTTTCTTCGACAATATCAACGTTTCATGGAAATTATAGGAACAATGTTTCTGCCCGCACTATATAGCAGCGCCTCCATGTAGCAGGATTATATGGATGAGTTATTCATGTGTCGATGTTTGTAACATGCAAGAATAGGTTGATGAGAGTACAGTGGTGTCGGAAATACAAAGAAAAATTGGTACAGGATTTTGGGGGTAACTTGCCCTTTCTGTGATAAATGCCGGTTTAGAGTAATGGACTGCGATGGACGGCTATATGTCTGGCAAAAGAGTGATGATGCATTTTTTCCAATTTGCCGACAGTTCATGGTTCATAATGCTTCCAGTATTCTTCTGTGGGGTATTCTTAGCCAGCACGGTATTGTTCAAATTTTTGTGACAGTGTCTTCTATTGATTCCAATACCTATTTGCATGTTTTGAAGGAAAAACTGAAAGACAGCATTCGGTGCATGCTAGGAGATAAAGATGCCCACTTCCTGTTTCAGCAGGATAATGCAATATCTCAGTGCCAAAATAATCAAGGACTGGTTCCGCTCCAAAGGGATCCATGTTCTGGATTGGCCCGCACTATCTCCAGACTTGAACATTCTAGAAAATGTTTGGAACTGGATGAAATTACAATTGAATAGTGAAATGCCAAGAGATTTATCTACTCTTCAGCAACGCATCATCCATCTTTGGTTTTCTATGCCTAATGAAATGATTGACAAACTATATTCCTCTATACCAGAAATATTGACCAGAGTTATTATGTCTCATCATTATATGTCAAACTATTAAGATATTCTTCGCATTTTAGGATATTTTATTCTCCATAACTTACGCTTTCCAATGATGTAGTGCATGCTATGATTACTCTTTTGCGTGTCACATAGTTTTGTTATAAAGTCAGCCGTTTTCTATTATTTAATTTAAATTTTAGTAAGTGGGCTTAATATTATGGCAGCGCAATGTAATATTTCTATCTATTGAGTGTTCCACTTTTGCCAAGCAGGTTCACATTAATGGCATCCATTTTCTCCATGCTGACTGATTTTCTGCTTTATCTCTTAGATTATTATATGTATCTGTATTTAATTTTGTTGACATGATTTGTTGACCTTCCTTGTCCAGGTTTTCCATGAAATCGTCCTTCTATGATTGTTTTTATTAGGTTATCTTTTCTTAAGATGTGACCTATCCAATTCTTTTTTCATTTCAATATACAGTAGTCTGAAGTAAATTGTGTCTTTCTTTTATCTCTTCTAATACTTCTTCTTTGGTTTTCTGATCCACCATGATATTCTCTGCATTCGTCTCCATATCCACATTTTCAATGCTTCTATCTTTTTCTAATCACTTTCTTGGAGTGTTCATGTTTCTGATCCATATAGGGCTACACACCATATTATTTATTTGACAATATTCTTCTTAGTTTCTTTGTTTAACAATTCTTTTCATTTTAGTAAATAGGCTTGCTTAGCCATGGAAATGTTTGTTCTTATTTCCTCATGGAATCCACCTTACAATGTGATAAGTGCATCTAGGTATTTGGAGCTTTTCATTTGTTCTATCTAATTCTTTATTTTCAAATTTTATGGTCATCTTATCATTTTCCGATTTCGAGATCTGTATTATTATTTTTTCTTCATATTTATTTTCATATTGTAGTTTGCAGCTGTGCTATTCAGGATGTCCAATAGTGTTGATAATATTTACTAAGTTATATGAAAAAATAATAAAGATCACAAATTATATTGATAAAGAGAGGAAGGGATATATAAGACAAAAACTAGAAATTGAGTGTAGGCCTAATATCATGGTGTGACAGTAAGGAATTATGCATATAAATGTAAATATGATAAATTATAATATATGATTATCCATGGGTGACTATATTAGAATAATAAAAGACAACGGGTGTCGCTGTATACATGTATTTCGTTCATTCCAATAATGAACATCGTCAGAGTTATTATAAGCGGTCAAGACAAGGAGTTAAACAGTATTTACATAAGAATGCAGATAAGCTCATGATCGATCAAATTGGATGTTGACAGATTACAATCAATACAGTTGCACGATGAATTAAAAGGTGCATTATAAGTGCATACTATAAATTGAAATTAAAATTTCATTATGTATATACATAAATAAATGTGTTACAAAGTCAATGGGAACGCGAATTCATCTGACCGTTGAGTTCAGGTTTTAGCTTTTTGATGTTAATGGCTTCAAGTACACGTAGTTGATAGCGCTTCCTGCATTTGTGAAAAACCTTGAGGTTTTCTTTGAGGAACTATGGGCGTTAGAATAGTTGAGGGCATGGGATCTCTGCAGTGATGCACGATGCTGGGACCAACGCTGGTGTAAATATTGGGTAGTGGACCCAATATAGGAATGGGAGCAACCGCAACATGTAAATTCATACACCACACCAGCAGTAAGTATCGTTAGTATCGTAGCTTTGATTGATCGAAGGGACTGAGGGAGCTTGTGCGTCTTGAATATTACCCGTGCTGAAGGAATAATCTTAGACAACTTCTTTCTCAGCTTCTTGAGCAGTTCTAGATGAGCCTAGCTTAGGCCAAACTTCAGTAAGACAGTGACGAACAAAGGCGAGGGGATGCTGGTTCTTTTGTAGAATAAGTGTATAGTTATTCCACTCAACATCAAAGGCTTACTTATTGTTGATAATATGCCATAATCGGTGTTCGCTGCCTTTGATCATAGCCTATGTGTACTTGATGCCATTTACATCAAAAAGCTAAAACCTGAACTCAACAGTCAGATGAATTCGCGCTCCCATTGACTTTGTAGCACATTTATTTATTTATTTATGTATTTACGTATTGAAATTTTAATTTCAATTTATTGTATGCACATATAATGTACCTTTTAATTCATCGTGCTACTGTATTGATTGTAATCTGTCAACTTCCGATTTTATCAATCATGAGCTTATTCACATTCTTATGTAAATACTGTTGAACTCCTTGTCTTGATCACTAATAACGCCGCTGACGATGTTCATTATTGGAATGAATGAAATACATGTATATGGCGACACCCATGGTCTTTTATTATTCTAAATTATAATATTTTTATAAATTTTTGGAATAATTATTTTTATTATATTATTAATTATAAATATATATATATATGAACATTTTATTTTCAATGTAAAATTTTATCATGTGTATTTTATTATTTTCTCATTCAATTATTTTTTAGAAAATGAAAATTGGTTTATTAAGAGAAACAAAATCACAAGCTGAGAAAAGGGTAGCATTATTGCCTCATCATTGTAAAAAGGTAAATAAATGAAATCTAATTCTGTAATAATATATAAATATATATATTTATATTTATATATAATTTATATTATTTTTATATTCATATGTTTTGATAGGTGTAAAATAACATGTACAACTAGTTATGCACAAAATAAAAAAGATATGCAGAACGTTATAGATGTAAAATATTTATATGTACAGTAGAGTCTGACTAATAGTAAAGTTATTGCAAAGAAAATCAAAGCGTTTGGACTGAAATGCAACAGAACACTGCTCAAATCACATGCAAATAGGAAGAAACAAATGAGTACATTAAATCCCTGTGTGTAAGCCTCACCCCAAACTTTATGGTTTAATTTGTATATTCTGATATACAGTGTTTATAAGCCACTCCTAACAAGCATCTCTGCTAAATATAACTAATGAGGATATCCTCTTTCTCATCTGGCTGGCAGAACAACACTGTGATAGAGAAAGTGAAAGAGATTGAGGGTTCTCTGATTCACAGTTAATCAGACCTTCTGTGCAGGTTGACTATTGATTGACTGCCTGAGGTTGCAAATAATTTTTATAAATTTGTGCAGCATGTCCTCACAAGAGCAAAGTACGATACCATATTTAAATTGAAGTTTATTAAATTAGTTTCGAGACTAGCAACAAAAACGCTGCTGCTGCATTTGGCGAGAAAGCTCAAAAGTTTGAAGATTCTTTCAAAGTTAAAGTGTGCAATAAGATAAAAACAATGTCAATGGCCAGTATTAGAAACTTCATTAGTCACTTTGATAACAAAAATGAAATTTGAGATACATTGTCATTAGGGCCAGTATAGAAGTCAAATCTATCAAGTGGTCCAAGAAGAAGTGTGAGCTAAGTAAGAATTTCAAGGAGTTCCATGTTTGTCTATGCAGATTCATGGAAAGAAATTATTTATTCTTACCTATCTTTTCAACAATTCACCATCCACTCATTAATATCGGGAATATGGATGTGGGGAACAGGATGATCAACAAAGTCAGAGTAAAACAAATCTATGTGAGATCAATGGAACATGAGAAGCAGAACTTCCCAGTGTTTTTATCTTGTTTAGCCGATTGAACCAAGTTGAAGCCAATGGTGATTTTCAAGAGGAAGACATTTCCTTCTAAAGAGAAGCTCCCGTCTGGCATAGTAGTCCATGTACAGGAGTGTGGTTGGATGAACGATGGAGGATGTGCGAAGTGGATCAACGAAGTCTGGTCAAACCACCTTGGTGATTTATTCAAGAACTGTTCTCTCTTAGTCTGGGAATTGTTCGAGTGTCATCTACTTGGAAATATCAAACAACGCCGACTATACAACAACAGAGACACAGCTGTCATACCTGGTGGGTTGATGTCAATTCTCCCGACCTCGACATTTCAATAAATATACTATTGAAAGACGCACTTCGGGTAAAGTGGAATAAGATCAAGAGGTCACCTATGGTGTAAACCTCAAATTCACTTCTCTTATTACCGTGTGTCACTGGATCCTACAGGCCTGGAATGATTTGAAGCCCGAGATAATTCTTAGACCCTTCAAGAAGAGTTGCATCAGTAATGCAATGGACAGAACAGGGCAATATTTTATGGGAAGATAAGGAAAAACAAGCTGAATCTCCCGATTCCGAGGTCTTAGATCCGTACGACGATTCTATTTCACTTGGTAAACAGTTCCAATTATACAGTTCAACAAATTTCAAGTTTGAAATTTATTCTGGCTATTAATTATGTGTCTTTTGATAATTCGAGCATGCTGATCACGAATACGAAATCCATTTTGCTCCACCACATCCCATTTTTTAACAATGTAAAACAAAATTAACCTAGAATCGACTAAATCGGTTTTTGCTTAAAAATTGTAAAGGTGTGAAAAGTTTTTTAAGAGTTTTAATCAACAAAAAATTAATATGTAGATCGACGAGCATCAATATACAGAGAATTGCGCTCAGAATTGCAGAAAATACTCATGTAAAGTCAGAAATGTTTACATTTTGGACTTCCGTATTTTATGTTAGAGTCATCACGTTTCAGCATCCAGACAAAGTCGGCTAGCATCGACGGACTCCTCCTTTCATTTATATCTCCGCTCCATCACAGCGATGTCCCGGTGAAACCGTTCCCCATGCAGAGTTAGGTTGAAAGAAATCCTGGTGAAACAGAGAAAATGCAGCTTCAAAGACATGTTGCAACCCATAGCATGATATGTTCATTGAAGTTATCTGCTCTGAGTTTTCTTAAAAATCCGTTACAGACACTTTTGAACGCAGTCCATGCTGCCAACTCCTCTGGATTCATGAGGAGATCGAACTCCGAATCCAGCATTAACTAGCGAATTTGTGGCCCGACAAAAGTTCCTTCCTTGATCTTGGCATCGATGACTGCTGGGAATTTCTTCTTCAAGAATATAAATGCAGGCTGTATGCGATCCATGGTTTTGGTGAACTGTTTCATGAGCCATAACTTTATGAGTAGAGGTGATAGCAAAACCTAGTTCTTCTCCACAAGGGCTGGGATCTGCATATTACTCACACCAGGGTCATCAACACCGCGAAGTGGACAATCCTTTCGAATGTAGTGTTGTGGTGAGATGGGATGGGATCAGGTGGCACCCCCGTCAGAGGAGCCGGATCTCCCACAGGTACGAGGCCACCGCCACGGGATCCTCGAGTCAGCACAGACAAAGGCGGGGCCACCGCCCCGAACGCGCGCAGTCGTGGGTTTAGGTGAGCAGATACCGGAATGAACCGGAATGGTATCCTTGGCTTCCCTCGACAGCGGCTGTGCCGTAGACTAGACGTAGGAAACAACAGTACTTGGTGTATCCAGCCTGTATACCTGCCAAAATCGAAATAACTTTGAAATCTCCACAGATTGACTATTTATGTTGAGCATATTTGATGTGGTTCGGAATGAATTTTAGATTCTCAAAGTTTCGCGGAGTGTTACTGAATGTGCAACTGGAACTGACGGATACTTGTAGGGCGCCTCAGCTGTATCGGTTTACTCAATGGAAACTGCATTACTGCTATTTGCGTAATTTGAAATAGTTTTCCACTTGGCATAGATGGAATAGTCAAACCCAAAATTAGGTTTGAAAATACGAAAAAGTGTGTGTATATTTTTCTAGAATTTGTTGTGTGATGGACATAAATGGACTTAAAATTTGATAATCAGCATCGTCGAATAATCAAGAAACAGACATTGGTTTCTCAGAATAATTTTGGCTGTTAAACAGTGTTATTTGTTCAACTTAAAGAAGGCAGTGATCAAGGTGACAACGACCCTGTTATATGATAATCTAGGGACCGTTTTGTATTTAGTCTCATAATAAATTCACCAAGCAGCCTTGAATTTCAATAAGCTACCTATCTATTATCCTTATTCGCACTCTTAAAGTCCCTATATTTAAAAAAATACAGATATAACTTTTAGGTTGCGTGTACGAGCCAGATCCTGACTATGAGTTTCGCAGGTGTGGCGTATACATATAAATACATAGTCTATTTCTATGGGCCTATATATATGGAGATTTACGGTTGGTCATAAAATGATTGGAAAAATATGTCCAGGAGTCAGGTAAACATTTTTAATCGAGAAAATCTGAATTTCTTTGACCACCATATATACATAGAGGAAAAGTTAAAAGAAGAGTCATGGAAGAGAAGATTGAGAAAAATGAATAGAAAACAGAGAATAACCTAGGTGGATTACTTGAAGGGTTGGAATAGAAGAGATATGAGTGAATCAGTGGAGACAGGGAGAGTTGGAAGCTGGAAAACACTCCTGTGGGTGCAATCACGACCACTTAGGCCGATAAACCCATGATAATAAACTCAGAGTATACTGTAATGTAATATAACCTACAGAATATGCGTAGTGTATATTATCTTTATGGAAGTATTACTCAGGTTATATATATATATAACTAGCCGAGGTACTCGGCTTCGCTCGGGGATACACAGGGCAATAAAATATCAGGAAAGAAACCAGATTTTTAAGTAAATAATTTATAGTTATAGATTCGGTAGGAAAAAGCAGAGAGTATAATTATGTTGAAAGATACTTTCTTTGGATCAAATCAGGGTCAACCCAAGGGGGTCTAATGGCTTAAAAGCTGCCTAGTCACATAAATTAACCACTGTAGAAGTGACATCTTGAAATGTAACCAATTTTACTTTTAAATTCCGAGGTATTCGGGGGTGCCCTGCAACTATTGTTTTATGAAATTTTCTGTGCGAGGCTTTCTTCTGCCCGAAACGGCCATTTCACACATTTTTTAGCCTCCTTGACCTCGACCCCGACCTCGGAGGTCGACCTCGCCCCCTCATGTTACCCGTAGGGTTGAGGGGGTCACCCATGCTACTGTGTTGTGTTGTTGTTGAGTCTCCCGCACGCTTTCGCATTGTCGCCAGCCGTCTCGGGTTAGAAACGGCCAGTCAGGGGCAGATACTTCAGCAGCTAGCCAAGTCTACTGTCTGAGAAAAGGGGAAAGCGGTCCTAAAAGCCTCCAAATGAGAGTCCACCTATGACGACCAGAAGGAAGTGAGAGACGTCTTCAGCCGATTTTTGACACTCGTCGCCCTGTAGGCTTTCAGGAACAAACTGTGTCCAATGTGGATGCGATGTAATCCCGCGTGGATAGTTTGCGTTCCGTTTCTTTGTTTCTTGTCCAGGGGTAGGGATGGCGTTCTTTGACTTCATGCTACTCGCTACCATCGATGCACATGACAAACAACAAAATATGGAATTGAGTCTTTTATTCATTTAGCATTGCAAAATTTAAATTCCTGCGGCTTCTCCTATAGGCCAGCCCTGACTTTATCAATCGGCAACTGTAGATTTCAAATTCCTAGGCATTCTTCTATAGGCCAAACCCTGACTTTACGTCCCAATCCCAAACCAGTAACACGACCAAATTCAAAATTTGACACGATATTTTCCCCCCATCCCAGGATTTGTGTGCCAAATTTCACATTCATACGCGCTGCCGTTTTTGAGTTATTCACGTTTTTAGGCGTGAAGAACGGTACGTAATTAATAATATAGATATTGTACTGTTATGTTGATTCTTTGAGTGCTCTTGCACAATCTTTAGCATTACAGTATACATTGTAAACAATGCAAGCGCAGTCATTTTTAATTATACATTATTATTTTATTAGTCCATAGAGTACCTCATTATATTTGACTTTAGATAATTTTATCCGTATTACGTATTATATTACAATGCTGTAATAAGATTACCTATGTATAGTATATATACGAAAACGCCCAATTTTATGACTTTTAATGCCTCTATTTTATAAAGCGACAGCAAAATGGAATAAATAAGATTAATATGTATGTGGATCCCATAAAATAGTGAAATTTTGTCCATTATTTATTTCTAAAAAGTTTAGTTCTCCACGCCTTATAGTTGGAATTCTAGATCGACACCTGTAATATGTATACATTTATTACAGTACACGTACTGATTTGATTGATTAACCTTGCACGGAAACACATTTCGCCTGACGCAGACTGACTAGCATGTCCTAACTCACTTTTTATATATGTCCATATGGAGCAGCAGGGCGCATGTACAGTATATAGGAATAATTGATTGATTGTTACTTTATTAACTGCGTGTAGTTTGCGTCCAGGAATGGAAACCGATTTGTTGATTGACGTTGAACTGCTTTCAGAGAGTTGTCAAACGATTATCGATTAATGATTTGTTGGTTGACGTTGAACTAGTTTCAGAGTGATCTGTTGTTTCTTATTCATAACGAAACCGTGAAGAATAACCGTTGTCGTTTTACCTTACAAGAACCAAAAGGGAAAAAAGGGGCAAAACCTCAATATAAACTTCTTAGTTCCCAGATTTTGGACACACACCTTCGCTTATATAAAAAATACCCAGCAAAGGTCATCCTGCTATCCTGCTAAGGAAAGAGATGTCTACGTTATAGATGCAAATGAATGTCGTTGAGGAATGCCGTGACTAAAATGATCTCTGTTGGTTTTACGAACAAAAGAACAGTTATGGTATATACTGTATATACTGTATTTTACGCAGCTATGTGCGTAGTGTCCTTGTTCAGTGCTATAAATGCGTGAAGTTCTGATTAAACAATGAGGGATCTTTCGAATTTTCTTTTCATCCATCCACTTAATTGTCAGTTGTTATCAGAGATATTAGAGCGAAGCGACGAGATGGTAAACCCCTATATAAAACTGAATTTTTGATTTGTTTAAATCGACAAATTCCGACATCTTGCATCCGCAGTTCTGCAGAGAGAATTATGGTATACTGTGCAGCAATTAATTACAAAAATGAAACTGGCAAAGTGCGCAAAGTAAAATTCGGAACGAAAGTTCGCTTTTTCAAATTTGGTTTTGTGTGCGGGCGTCGATTCAACCAGGACTGTGTTGAAAACTTGTTTGGACAAATGCGGCGGGTTAAAGGGTCTTGTTTTGAGCAGCTCGACCCTCAACGTGCAGTGGCTACTTTTCGGTACGTCGGGAGCTCCATGTTTCTAATGAGTCTGAATAAATCATCGTCTAATTGTGATAATAATTTGGACAGCCTTTTGGTTGACGCTCACCGAGACCGCCCAACACCCGTTTCAACTCCATTAGACGAAGTGTGGGATTTTTCGATCGTTCCTGTACCAAGCAAACGACCCGCTAGATCAGCTGCGAAAACGGCGTATCTTGTATCTATAAAGAAGTAGATAAGAAGGCGATGCCACCTCTTGAGCTAAATATCTTGCAGTATATCACCGGGTACTGCGTCCAGAAACTTTTCCTGAGAGTGAAAAACATCACCAGTTGCAACACATGTATGGAGGTCCTACTCGGTTCACATCTAGACTAAAGGTCATTCATGAAGCGTAAGGAATTTTCACACGTGAAAGTAGGTTTGAAGACACCCAGTTCATGTTTGTTTGACTTGGTTCAGAAGTAGAAAATGGTTTTAGAAGAGTTTTTCCGACAGTTAAGAATGCGCTAGAGGGGTAAAGGCAGCAGTGGCGAAGATTATTAGGAAGAAACATGTGCCCTCCTTTTTACAAGTTTGCCATAGAGAGATTGTCAGTAATTTTCTGGTACAGATTTTTCTTAGTGGGAGAATACATCAAGCAGTACGGATTTTGAATTCCAGTATCAGACAAACTGGCAAGGCTATGAAACTTTGGAAAATGTCTATAAAGCTTATACAGTAAAACATTTAAATTTCCTGTATGTGTTTGTCGTGCACTGAAATTACACCACCAACGAGACCTGGCAAAATATTCCACTGTGATGAATAGATTTTGCTGTTAATTCAGTTATGTCAAATTTTTAAAGTTGCCATGTAAAGGGAATTATCGATGCGTTGTCGGTTTTTAAAAGTTGCACTGGAAATAGTGACTAATATGGATATAAATTGGCACATTCTGCTTTCTTCAGTTTTGCTCTGCTTTTTGACAGTCGCATTGTACAGTCATGTTTTGTGGTACGTAAAATTTTGCAACAACAGTTTTAATGCTCCATATTTTACTGGTGTAATCGTTTTTCCGTATTTGCTAAGACAGAATGCTTACCATTTTGATCTAATTGTATAGGTCGGTGGTGCTTTTAAAGTTATTTTAAGAGAATGATTTACACTGTTGTTCTGTTTTTTAATTAAATATGAAATTGAATTGTTTGTTATGTTTAAGGAAATACAATAAAATATACCTGAATCTCGAAAAGCTTTAGAGAGTTTTACGTCTGATTTTAATTTGTGTCAAATAACTAGATATGTGGATTTGCAAACTAGGTTCTATTATTCTTTAAACAAGCTTGTTATCGCGGAAATGATTTAGTGCATAAGAGGTGGAAATTTTGTAGGAGACTGGTAAAAAATGTAATTAACCGTGATGAATAGTATTCATCTAATTGTAAACTACTGCCAAATGCTGCGGAAGTAGTAGTATAATTATAAATTCTGAATTTCGTGATTTGAGTTGACAATCTCGTCGCTTCGCTCTAATATCTCTGGTTGTTATATAGTGAGCTGGTGTATCAACAAGTAAAAATATTAAAATCAGAGGTACTATACTTATATCCAGGCCCGCCACGTTGGCAGGTGGATGGGGTGGACGTTCACCCCCTTTTTGTTTAGAAATAAAAAAGAAGAAAACTCCCCTCCATGTTAAGCATAAAATTGGTTCAGATGCCTGATTATGTATATATTACGTATTACATTTACGCCCCTCTTGTGACTATCCATCCCCCTAAAAGATATCTAGTGACGGGCCTGATATCTAACTCTAACCTTCATTTTCTGTTGTATATCGTTATATCGTTATAGAGCTACAAATTCCAATCGCATGAAAGGGGAGATCTTCATTAATCCTATCAATACCAGGGGGGGGACTGATTCGGCCCCCCTGTTTTATTTTTGCTGCCATTTTAGCTAATTTCAAAAGATTTATTCCATGAAACAGAGATGCAACAAACATTTCGCCCTTTCTCGATCAATCTTTCAGACATTTTTCTCAATGCAAATATTGCTTCTCTGGTACTCTTTCCTTTCGTAAAACCAAAATGTGTGTTCTACTAAGATGTTTTCTAATTATATTTTGATGATGCTCATTAGAAATTTTGAAGGATGTGTTATGAGGCTTATTGTTAAAAAGTCACGTAAGTTTGTTGCGTTCTGTACTTTTCAAAATAAAATCAATATATTTACAGTACTTTCCAGTCTTGAGGAATTTCGCCAGTGGTGTATAGATCTTGTTCAAAAGCTTGGTGATTACTATTATTAGATGCCTGTATGATCTAATGGCTAAAAATAAAAAAAACTGATTCACATTACTTAATCGCGCTCAAAATGACATCCGAAAAATAAAATTGAATTATTCGAATTACGACAACAACGAAAAAATGACAGTGTAGCACGCATTCGCATCACATGACTTCTGCGTATCCGATGGTTGTGCGCTAGAAATGTAAACCTCACTCGACGAAATGTTTGTTAGGGTAATTTATCAGCAGTTTAATTTGACAGATTTAACCGTAGTAGGTCGATTTACTAACCAATGAAATGCGCTGCCGCCGGCAGCAGCGTGCAACGGTTTCTACAAAGGAACGCATTTTAGCTAGCTGGCTATAAATAGTCTCACCTGGTATGCTAGCTGAATTCTTCCGAAAGATATTTATTTTAGCCTGTCTGTTTTGTTAGCTGCAGAAGACGCGTAGGACGCCAGTTTCGCAACAAACATGATTATTGGTTACTACTGGCCGAGCTCGCTCAATATTTCAACAGCCGTCCTCTCCTCACTGAGCGTGCTGTTGGTGGTTCTCTACCGATATTTTCATCAGCCGCTCAAGTCCAGGATCAAGCAGGTTGGTCTGAAGATTCCCGGCCCGTGGGGTCTCCCGGTAGTCGGGCACCTATTCCGTCTGGGTCCGCAACCCCATCTAAAGCTGACAGAGTGGGCCCGCAAGCATGGCAGCGTCTACCAAATACGACTGGGTGGACGGCCAGCCGTCGTGATCAGCGGGTCCGACCTAATAGCCAGCACTCTGGTCACCAAAGGGGTCGAGGTTGCCGGTCGACCCGATTTCGCCTCCTTTCGCATTATCAACGATGGCGTCAACATGACCTTTACCTCCTACGGGCCTCTATGGACGATCAAACGCTCGCTGATCCACAAGGCAATTGTCAGCTATATGGCCAAGAGCGGCAGTTCCATGGATGAACTGGTCCACCGGGAAACAGACAAACTCATCGCCAGTCTGCTTGAGGGGAAGACCATGGAGGGCGAATTGGGCAAGCTCTTTCTCAAGCATTCGAGCAGTTTCGTCCAGAAGATGTGCTTCTCCATGAACGAGGAAACAGAAGAGTCGAAGGACAAGGTTACCGATGAGATCATTGGTCTCTTTGAGAAGATCACCAAAGTCTCCCTCATTGTATCTATTTTGGACATCTTCCCCAGTCTCGACTGGCTTTTTCCCAAACAGGTGGATATGTTTCGTAAGTTGAACAAAATCCTGATTGACATGGTGGAGAAGCAGCAGAGTTGCAACGTGGCTACCTATGTGTCCGGTGAAGTACGCGATTTAACCGATGGGATGATCCAAGCGATAGGCCAGGCAAAAGAATCCGATCTGGACCAGCTGGGTTGGACGCGGGCCGAGATCATGAGACTCATGGTGGATCTGTTGGGAGCCGGCCAGAACACGATCGCATCCAATCTGCGCTGGCTCTGTCTCTACATGATCCTCCACCCGGACATTCAATCCAAAGTCCACGACGAGATCCGACAGGTGCTCGGCTCCAGGCGACCAACCAAAGAGGACGAGAAATCAATGCCCTACACCTCAGCCGTCATCATCGAATCTCGGCGTCACAGCGTTATGTTCCCCGTCCTGGTCCCCCATTCGACCGTTTGCCAAACCGAAATTGCCGGACACAAAATTCCGGTCGATACCATTCTTTTGTTCAACATGTGGTCGGCCTCGCGGGATCCCAGCGTTTGGTCGGAGCCCGACCGCTTCCTCCCTGAACGCTTCCTCGACCCGGAGACCGGGCTGGTCGATGTGGACAAGAAGCAGACCTTTCTCGCTTTTGGTGCCGGCCGAAGGCGTTGTATAGGCGAACGAATTGGCAACAGTGCCGTATTCATCTTCTTTGCCGGACTGATGCAACGCCTCTGGCTTTTACCGGCCCCGGACCATTGCTACACTCTGAAGGGTGATTTCGGTTTCGTTTTTGACACTGCTCCTTATTCGGCGAGGGTGGTCCCAGTAGAGGTGTAGGCCACTGATATACATAGACCAGACGTCCTTGTAGTCATTGCGTCCCATTCGGCCAGATATTCATTTTCAACTTTTCCTTTCTCTGAACACAACACCACACACTATTTACATAAATTAACATTTTCTTTTTTGGCGACACTAAATCTATTGATGTACATTATAATGCGTGCGCGAGTCACATTTATTTTGGGTAATGAATGTATTGTACATCAAATAATATGAATTTTTCGAATTTGTCATCCCCAGCATTGTGAATATTCTACATTCAATTGTTTTTTAATATTCTACTTTTAGGTTTTTTCAAAATGGAATAAAGTGTACACAAATTACTATTGCTATATTTAATATAATTACTATTATTTATTGATTGAATTTCATCGCTGTGTCAAACTGTGCAGATAATCACATCGATATAAACACTCAAAAGATTTGCCTCAAGACATATATTTTGAAATATGTATGACTGTCAGACTATGTACATTGTATGTATGCATTCTCATTCAGTAATTTACAGTATATATAAACAATTAGAATTAATATGCATTTTGGAAATTTTGGCTTTTCTTTCTTGACCTTTCCAATTTGATTAGTAATATAAAATTTAATAGTTTTATATACTACTAGAAAGTAGTCAAGAGTTACATTAACTATAAATTTAATTTAATGATGTATTGACATAAATTTTCCATTTCTCGGATTACCCTAGAAATTGCCGTACATTAATTTTCAGTTTGATCATATGATACAGTTAAATGATCTCATCTTTTATTTCAATTAAAATAAATTACTGCTACTACTACTGAGCTACAGGGTTTATATATGTAGTGTTCAGTGTCGTTTTAGAAATAAATTAAGGAGGCAAAACTACTCTTAAAATTAATTATTCACAAACTGTGTAGAACAGCAGAACAATGCCATTTGAAATAAAATTTATTCAGAATTACGAACTAGAATAATGATAATTATAACTTGGTACAAAATTTATCCTTTCACTAAACCAATTTCACCCAACCACTTTCGTGATCTCAATAAAGCTAGACGGACATTTTGACTTTCAAATTTCCTTGAAATTACCAATGATCACTAATTCCTTTAATATGAACTATTTACTAAATTGAAATTTGGTTTCGTAATGTATTAGTCATAATACCATCAAAATTATTCTGCGCAATCAATGAAGCCCATTGCCGTATGGTGCATTGAAAGGAATCGGAATTGGAAAAAGGCAACGAGTAATGCGCTCAAGGTGTTATACAGTACAGTATTGGTCTTATGAAATTGATAAATTTTAATAATCATCTAGATTCTTTACGACTGGAAACTAGAGAAGTTGTGTTCGATGAAATGTTTTTGAAAAAGATGAATGTATTATCACAGCGACAGTTTTCTCTGAAAGTTAAAATACTCATCAGGCCCGTAGACTGGAGAGTTCGAAGCGTTTTGAACGAACTGCCACCTGCGGCTAAAGGTCATCTTTGCTAACATACCAAAAATCTTTATAACCTTTATTTCAAGCATTTGCTTTAGGTTCGACTCTCAGAAAATGCTATAATAAAATTTGATTTTAAAACGTTGCCTATAGCTAAAAATTTTATTTTGAAATTTGTATAGCCATGGGTTGTGGCAATGGAAAAGAGAGATGATAATAGACTCAAAATGATAACAAATATTTTTAAATTTGGAAGGCATTACTATCAATTTACAAAACTCTGCATTGCATGTATTGGAAGTATATACAGTAGATGAAATGGTTATGAAACTGAACTGGTATTATCTCAATGAGCGAGAAATGACTGACAATGGGTTCTAAGCAATCTACTTTTACGAAATCCAATTAGCCGACAAACTAGGATTATCTCTACAACTAGGATTATCTTTACAAGTAGGATTATCTTTACAAGTCAGCTTGAGGCAGGCAGAGTGAATCCTAAACACATACAGCAGTAATATTCCTTCTTCTAATAGTATATTTGAGTGTTTCAACACATCGCAATTCCATTCCTCGATTACACCAACCAGCGATTTTGAAAGTCTCTTAATGGTTTGGTTCCTTAAATCATTTGTGCACGTGACATGAAACTGAATGACATGGTTAACGTATATATCGAAGCGATCTGCCGTCACCAGAGCTGACTGATACGGAGTACCAAATGTGGAAAATACGATGCAATTACACTTGTTGCAACTACATATATTAGGCTGCTTATAATTCGAAAGATTGCCTGTACTTTTCTGTACTATGTCCTGTGAGTGTGAGAGAAGACCAATTCTCTCAAGCATCCTAACACGTATCTGCCTGCACTTCCAAGTCCCAAAATCGGCTTTCTTCATTCGTCCAAGCTTCTTCACATGTCATATGATAAAATTATACTGTAGATCTCAATGAGATTATGAATACATACTCAAAACTTCATCCAACACTGCAAAACAAATCGGTGAAATTACTGAACCTGTGTCAGTGAAATAAGTTGCAAGAACCTGTGTCTGTAAATGTACTGAAATTTTTCGGTGTAATCACTGAAAGTTCATTAAATAAACATAAATTTTTCGGTGAAATCACTGAAAGTTCAATAAATAAACATACAGTTTTCGGTGAAATCACGGAAAGTTCAGTAAATAAAAATATTTTTTTCGATGAAATTACTGAAAGGTTAGTAAGTGAGCTTTAAATGTATCGGTAAAATTACTGAATTTTACAGTAAAACAACTGAATACTTTAGCGATAATACTAAACAAGTTAAGTTCGTTAACTAATATTTGTTCAATTACTGATCATTTGAAGTACCTACAGTATTCAGTGAAATAAATTTTAGGTTGGTGTACCTATACTACGTCAATCAAATAACTTAATTGTAAAATCAAATAACTGCGTTCAAATAAATTTATGTAATGAACTTATTCGCACTAAATTCCTTGTAAACTAAAATCAATTAGTCGAATCCCTTCATACAATTACCAAGGTATGTACTAGATATCTTTTAAAACAAGACAAGTTATCAAAGGTACGTATAATAAAAATTATAACATGCAACATAATATGTACAACAAATATTTTCAGTGGATACTTATAATATATTCTTAAAAATATAGTTCAATATAGCT
>JAUYWV010128813.1:0-11246 GCA_032274565.1 Nematoplana nigrocapitula
GAAAACGAAACTTGGAAAACGAAACAACGGGGAATTCCCCGCAGTGCGACGTCTAGATAATCTATTTAAAGTCTTTGACTAAAGCACAGACTAGTCTTTTCTTTAAGCATTTACTGATGTTATTGTCATTCCAAATAGTTCTTAGGCCAGTCATTGTATTTCTTGCCTTGCCATTGCAGCTCTTCATCTGATTTCCTTTCTGCATCCTTCTGATGGTGTTATCTGCGTTCCCAGTAGCTCAAATGACTCTACCACTTCTATTTGCTCTCCGTCGATTTGGAAGATTTCTTTTTGAACTGAAATGAGGAGGTACTGTATTGGGAGAAAAGGCAAAGATGGTTAAAGTGCACGAAGAAGCAGTGAAGAGAGTGAAGGAGCGGGGTGTTCAATTGATTTGCTTGTTGAGAGCAGAAATAATTGTAGCAGAAAGATATTTCGATCCAAGAGAGCAGTAGAGTATGCTGTCAGACTTAAATTGTGCTTACAAATCCCAAAGAAATTGTGTCTGTCATTTTGGTTATGTTGATCGTATACATATGACTTTTTATCTGTTACTATGGTGACTATAATCGTCATATCTCGACTTCTGATTTTGCATTGTTTTTTTTTCTGTCTGGCAACTTAATAATTTATGTGTCGGTAATTCAATAGGCTATTGTTTCAGTATATCTTCTTCCTTAATTTATTACAATTTACAGAATCTTTACGGTAGTTTTACTGCCCAAAACTTATATATTGAGAAATGTGATTGTTTGCCATTTTTCCTTATTTTCTACTATATCTGGCGTAAGCGTAAATTATTTTCCTGCCTGATATTTCAGTTGTCATTTTACTAGTTGCAAATAGGATATAAATAGAGATAAAGACGTGGGGATACTGAAGAATAAATATCTCAGCGGGAGAGGCACACGTGTCTGTTGTGAGCTTTGAGGTTTCATATTTTTTCCGTTGTCTCATTTTGTTTGTCTCTCTGGCTCACGCCCAGGTCGTCGTCTGTCTGCCACTGCGATATATTTCCCAATTTGTCTTATTTCCAGTGACGGTCTCTTCGGAGGCTCGTCTATCTTGGTCAGCCATTCGACCACCGAGCGGATTCCCAGTCAAGTATCAAATATATTGCAGTAAGTTGACCGACTTTCATCAGCAGTACTGCGTACGCCAACGTCTCACGTACGATTGCCAAGAGACCGATTATTCTATGCCCACAATAAACAATAGTTAGATGATATAAATAAACGTTCATCACATTGCTATACTTGATCAAACATTTAAAAGGTATCGAATGGTGTCCAAATAAAATTTCATCTCTCCATCCCCTGCTGACCTCCAAAACTGACACCAGTTCAAAAACCACTTTTGAGGGGAAAAAAGGCGGAACTGTATGAAAATAAGTAAATTTTATTTCTTGAATTTAAAGATATAAATAACAGAGCGAAAATGTATACTTAGACATACTTTAATCGAACATGCTTCGGGATTCTTTTCCCATCTTCAGCGACGACACAAAATACATCACAAACACATGATGGCAAAGAGAGTAATTTGAATCAAGCGCAGTTAACTTAATAAAACAACACAGTCATCAAAGATGCCCCATTTTTAGCCAAGGTAGTGGTTAAAGGGGGATTGTTATCCTTAATCAATAACGCCTCCTTCACTATGCTTAACCCTATCCTACCCGGGCTATTTGACGCACTCAGAGACCGGGGGGGGGGATCGGCCCGCGCCTTATATTTCGCTCCCCTGTTTAGATAGAGCCTTGAAATTTTGTATGTAGGGTATGATCGTTGACAGTGACTGTCCTAAGCTTTGATTAAGTAACATTGGGATGAACGTTTATTTCTATCGTCGAACTATTTTTATAGTGGGTAAATAATTAATCGACCTCTTTGCGTAGTTGACCGTCCTGATATTCTAGTTGGCCTTGATTATACTTTCTTTCTTCTATGGCCACTGCCTGGGTGCAGACAACAAACGTGTCTATCAAGGGAGCGCAGAAAGCTACACCCTCACTGGCTTGGAGCCGTCCACCACATATGCATTTAAACTACAATATTGCACCGAGGCCGATCGGAGCGCTTTTTCCGACGAGGTCGAGCTTACCTCGCCCGATTTGCGTAAGTTGAGCGCGCTTCAGTAAACATCATAGTTTATTATAAGTTATACTACTGTCTAGTAATATATTAGCATATTTACGAATGTCTTTTTTGTAGAAATCTAATTATTTTATATTGATATGCAGCGTCAATTAGGAAGATGTTTAGTTGAAAAGATTGTAATAAATTCGCTATTTATTTTACTCTATATGGTTTTGTATTATTCAAAGCGGAAAGTATTTAGTTTTCAAGTTATTAATCTACTTATTTAATGTGCTACTTTTTTAGTACATATTATCTATCTATCGAGTGTTCTGCTTTTCTCAAACAAGTTCACGTTATGGCGTCCATTTTCTACTCTCCGTTCAATTTTCTGTTTTATCTTTTATAGTTTTATTTGAATCTGTATTTGATTTTGTTAGCATGCCATTTATTTATTTCCTCGTCCACGTTTTCCACGAAAGCGTCCTTCAATCATTGTTGTCATTAAGTTATCTTTTTGTAAGATTTGATGACCCCTCCAGTTCTTCTTCCGTTTCAATATAGTCTGAAGTAAATTACGTCTTTCTTTTATTATCTTCTAAATCTTCTTCGTTGATCCTTCCCACATTTCAAATGTTTCTATCTTTTTCGTACCACTTTCTTGGAGTGTCCATGTTTCTTTTTGTTTTTTATATTTAACCCTTTGGGGAACAATTCTATTCATTTAGTAAAGACTTCCTTAGCCATGGCAATTCTTGTTCTTATTTCCTCATGGCATCTACCATCCGATGTGATAATTGCACCCAGATATTTGAAGCTTTTCACTTGTTCTATTTATTTATTTTCTAATTTTATGAAGATATTCTTTAACTCAAAATCAGTCAGTTGGTTCTATTGTTTCATTCGATTAAATACTTTATACACTTGTATTTCCTTATATCTGCATATAATTTCTAGAAACTATTTTCCAGAACCAAAGAAATTCGATTTATAACATCCAGTTAGTAGAATATTTAACCTAACAGCATCAAATTACCGCCTTTACGACCCACGCGTTCTGATTGGCTGGTCTTGTGTGTTGTTTTCGTAACGCTGCATTTGTTATGTAATAGATTTAGTGGGCCGCGTCTAGTGAGGAGCCATGGTTAGAGTCTATGGATCATAGGAAATGATGATTCATTGGCTGAACGCCATTCATGTTGTGGCGATGGATCATAAAAATAACTATTTATAGAAGAAAACAACTCTTTGCACAATGTGCTGCATACAACCTGATTCGTATTTGAAAGTAGATTGATAGAGTTTCCTTATTCTGCTGTACAAATTTCAATCAATAAATCCACTAATATTAGAATTTTAGCTATAGTACACCGCAGATGTTCCAGAAAACTATCTGCAAAATCGCACACTTAAATGGTATACAGTGTTGAATTGATAGAGGCAAAAATGCCTTTTCCCTAGGCGAGGGGGCTGGCTGGGGATTCCAAACTTTCTTGCCCAACTCTAGTACACGACTACTTAGTTTCATACTGATTGGACTCATCAGGTGTACGCAAGAGAAGGCGAACCCAGCTTGACTTACTATTGGCAAGTCAAGCAGGAGCTCCGGAAAATGATTTCACGAATTATTGCGAATTATTTATATACAGTACAGTAGTTACTGAATCGCAAAGAAGACAAATCCTAAATCATTTTAGGCAATACAATGGACTTTTCAAATTCCATATATTGATACCTACATGTAATCTGTCAATTCTTAGATTTTCTAGAAATCCAATTGTCTTAAACACCCGACTATGTTTTACATTTACTCAAAGATATAAATCGTAGTTGGCTCCCTCAAAATGGATAGTTAACACATCAGTCTTTAAAAGATAATATTAATACTAAAAATTTATTTTATTAGTGAGAGTTCAAAAATAAAAAAAAACATTGAAATGTACATATACAAATACATGTACCATAAATTTGGCACCTTAAAATAAATAAACGAAAAAATACAAAATATAAAACTCTCTCACCGCTAAAGGTTGTCAGAGGCTTGCAAAGATATCTAACTGGCAACCAAATAGTAAATGATTATAGACAAATTCTTATTCTTTCCGCGCGGTTTCAATTTGAAATAAAATCTTTTGTAATATTTGATTTAAATAAATTTATTTCCTTTATATATTTTTATCATAGGGAGATTATTCCATAGAATGGAAGATCTATCAATAATTTTAGCTTTTGTTGCATAAGCCATGAAATTTAAGTAAATATTGTTATTTTGTCAGGTTGGATAAGTATGAAGAAATTCATTTTTTGTAAGATAAGACAACTGAATTCATCAGGGGCATTTGCATTAGCTGAGACTTTAGTATTTCTATTTGGTTTTGGAAATCATTAGCATACTACCTGAAGGGTTGGTAGTGTAAATATTTTAGTAGTTCATTTTCTGTAATTTGAAGGTGATTCATTAATTGATTTCAACAATTACCAAAACAATCGATGACATAATTATATTTGGAAAATATCTCAGCTTTAAATTAATATTAGTACTTATCAACCGAGGATATAAATTTTATTTGCATGAATATCCCAGTTAAGGTTTGATTGAATTGTAAGGCCAAGGAATTTAGTGTGGGATTCCCTGTCAATACAACTATCACCAATTTTTAATTTTAGCTCTGGCTGAGTTGACTCTCTTTTGCTAAACATGAGGTAGTGGGTTTTTTATATACTTCGGCTGTTCCTAAATTAATGAGCTAAGTTGATTTTAGAAAAAGGTTTATATTTACGCATAGGCAGTATACATGTACATTATTCAATAACATATGATCCCTTAAGTCAATAATTAATCATTTGGCAGTGATCAATCAGTTTTCGTACTTTTCTTCAGAGCGATTCTTCTTTCAATCCGATTCTCCGCTGCAACACAACTTCTTGCATATGGTATAATCTTCAAAATGACTCGTTTCAAAGTCAGATTCCAAACAATTGAAGAGAAACAGATCACACAGATTCAAATCAGAGCTGTAGAGACTATGAAACACCATTTACATGTCTTTCTTTTCCGTGTAGCACGAGAGGTATAACGGCGTGTATTGTTCCATTGCCAAAGCGCAGTTCTGACAAATTCGCTGGGTGTAATCTTAGAATTTGACATAAGTGTGCAGTGCGACGAATAAAGTTGATAATGCATTCCCCATAGACTGTAGTACCAGCAGGAAGCACTGGGACAGAAATTTTTTTATTTGCACCGAGGGCTATCAATAGCATCACCTTGAATGGGCGTCCAATATTTCTCTCTCATATTGTGCGGGCATTCTCTAATTCTTAAAGTCAGCATACGATCGAAATATTGTTGCACAACTGTTAGTCAGCTGCTGTTAGTTCATTAACAGTGGTAGAAAATATACCTAAGTTGTGACGTGTTGCAGCATAAAAAGTGAAGTCTTTATTACTGTATGCCATTATAGAATAATGTTGAAAAATACTAAATATGTCGCACTACACAGTACTAGTGAAGTCTGTACGGCGATATCTAATTGAATAATGTATTAAATATATAGCAATACGGACCAGAGATTCAACTTACTGTAACTAGGTATAGATTATACTATAGCTTTACTAGCAAAATGTATTTATGGTCAACCTATTTGTTACAATCCAATCATTTAACAATTTTAATGACTTATTGCCTTTTGATCTCGATCACTTTATTTTAATCTGTAAGGAATAAAATTGTGTCATCTACAAACAAAAACCTTAGTTCCGTAATGTACAGTATATTGTACAAGGACTTTGATATATGCATTCCTGGTTTGGATATTTCAAAATTAAATAACTCAAAATGTATTTACGTTAATTGTCAATCACCCAAGTGTATTTCTAAGGACTTTCAAAATTAGTATAAACGCTTTATTAACTATAACAAAATTTTAAATTTTCCCATCGACCTATAGAATAAATCAATATTTAATGTACATCGCCCAAAACAATCAATATTTAATGTACACCGCTCATAATTCAATGCATATCATCCGATGTATTAAAGTTAATTTTATGTTTGAACAGTTGATGAAATGATTGCAGAGTGCCAGGTCGCAGTTGATTTTGTAACATTTACTAGCGAGGCCAGACGATTTCCATGCTAATGAGTCTGTAAGAACGAAACGCATCCATGGATATAAAGTCGTTAGAATTAAAGTTGTCCATTTATGTTGACACCTTCTATCTTTGAACAGTTGTTGAAAACTGGCGCGAATGTTAAAAGTAGTCGTGATTGCTGAGTCTTTTTATAACTTTCCACTACATCTACCAACAACTTAACCATGTCATTAGTAAAACGCATATCCAGTTCATTGTTACTTTCTGCCATTTCAACCACGCCGATCTCCACACTCTATTCCACTGTACCACATGAAGTTTCACTTTCATTATGTCCCATTGTATCTTTCCCAGTTACAACTCTGCTTATGAAGTCGCTCATGCTCTGCTTTTTCCTCTTCAGTTGTGCGTTCGTACATTTTGAGAGATGCAACTGATTTGTGTCCAGAAATAACCATTATATCTTTGGCTGAAAAATTGCCCTTTAGAATGTTAACACAGGAAACAGGGAGACAATGGTTAGTGTATATGGCAGGTAAAGCACAAAGCTTGCAAATAGTTGTCGTGAATTTGGTGATGGAATGTTTTCCGATAGTTCTGTTCTGGTACCAACAGACATCAGTAACATTTTAAGACTCTTTAGGACGTTGAAACAGTCGGTCACAATTAGGATTTAGCTTCGATAAGCACTTGAGAAATATTTCAACCGGGCACAAGGGACTGCCTCTTATTTCGAACATTTTCTTCCAATTGAATTTTCCGAGGTATTCTTGTGGTTTTTAGTTTCTTCAACTATTGCTTGAACGATGAATCTTCTGTTATTTGAGTTTTTTTAACCGCAAATGTATTTTGGGTCATCACGTGCAGCTTTTCGGCACCTCTTCGACAGAAGTAAATCATAATAAACATCCAACACAGTAACTGTAACTGGACATGAGTGTTTTGTTGAAGAGTAGATAGTATTTTGGTGTTGGCATCGGATGGAAATCTTTCGTAATGTGTGATCACATGTTAGTCTTCCCTTTTCAGGGTTTTACAGAAAGCATTATAAATTTCCCTACATTTTACAAATTATTTGTCAGTGTCTCCTATACACAGTGTATCCTGGCCAAAATTCGGATAATAAAATATCTGATACCATCTGAACTTTGCTTTTGATATTTCTCGCCATCGGATCTTCGAATGCTTATGAAATACGTGCACATTATTTCTTCAAGCTGACTTTTCGAGAGCTTCTCAAGTGGTATTTCGTATCCTTTTGCTAGAATGTATTGTCTTAAGCTTCTCTCATTGACATTGTCCATGTATTCTAAGTGCTTACAATAAATTACTTGACTGAATCGTACTAAAATCAACACCGTCGGCAAACTGCCTCTTTGTCATTTATAGTCTACTCATGCGGCTCAACATTGATTACTAATCTTCGGATTTGAATACCAATATAAACTTCCTTTCAACTTATAACTACTGTATATATTGTTGCAACTAAATTTTCACAATTTTATTAAAATAAAATATAGGTTACATAATCACTATCATATTTAGACCATAATGAATAAACTACAAATACGTTCTGTGTTATTTCTTTCTCTTTGTTTGAAACAATCCTACGATCATATTATTACCTAAAATTTTAACTAACATGCGATCGCATTTTTATTCTTTGGAGTGCGCCTACCCACTTTTATTTTTACCATCGCAATTCTGCCAAAATTTATATGTAACTGTTAATTGCAGTAGAAAATGGTATTGAAGCTTTGAAACTTCAGATGTGATGGGGGAATTTTGACAGTACTGCATAGTGATAAACTAAAATATATTTTATGTTATTTGGTTTTAAATTTTCTAACACGATCACCTTAATTTCAGTAAGTGTCAGCCACAGCCACCGAACTGGCAGATAAATCCAGAAATCTCACAGCTCATTAGGCCTGAAATGGGATACATTGATGACACGAGACATTTCTGCCTGAGGGAAGTCAAGTTGGCTTCAAGTCGGAGTATGAAGAACCATTTTATTTCTGCGAAAAACAACTAATCGTTGATATAACACGGTGTTAATTGATTATTTTACCCTCTAAAATAAACATTGTAAAATAACTTCTTATAAACCTCTTTAGCATGTAAATTATCTACAGTTTGGACTCAATTGTTGGCAGTCCTATATGTTTTAGTTGAACGCACAACTTCTTGAGCCGTGTTCTGCAAAGTAAATTTCTTAGTATGGTAATCTATAATAACTATGTTTACGCTGATGAACTAGAATTCACAACAATAATGATTCATGACTAGGCGATAAACATAAATGTTATAGTCTATACCAAAAAATGTCCGTTTTGCAAAAAGTGTATATTTATACATTATTTTGCATACAATCATGACCGATTTCACAAAAGTAATCTACCGTGACTAAACTTTTTCTAAATAAACCTTGTTGAGAGAGAGAATGCATGGAACCTGACAACGCTCAATCCTTACTGTTTTATTCAGTCCAGTAAGAGTATGTGATACCCAAATTGTTCCTTTCCAAATCGTTTCCAAATCTTCTGCTATAGAGGTCTTTGTACCATACTGTGAGATGTATGTAGTCTGGTACACTCATCTCATTATTTGTCAGGGATGAATATTCTTCTCAATTAAGCGTCTGATAACATCAACATTTCTCTTCTCTTTCTAGGCTCACTTTTCTTTCTTCCAGGTTGCCGAACAAACATATAAATGCATTTGAAAATTGATTTAACATTTAAAATATTAAAACAAATATCCTAGACTTTAAAATTAAAAAATGCCAAGGTATGCTTAAAATTCATTTATGTATTTGCTGCATCTCATCAGATGAATACTGCAGTTATGACAAGGCAGAGGGTTAGAATAACCGGTGATCTCATGAGATGCAGCGAATATATAAATGAATTAGAGTAAGTAAGTAAAACGTTTATTAGGAAAACAACGACATAAATCGGACATGAATTTTAAGCATACCTTGGCATTTATTTTTATTTTAAAGATATAAAAAAGAATGTTTTTTATCTATATCAGGACTGACATATAGACTAACAACACCACATAGTTTTGCATGCGTACTCTCTAATGTAAAATATACATTATTTGTTAAACGGACACTATTTTCGCTATAGCCTATGAAATACTTACGTATATGTTTACGATAAATAAACTTTGGGAAATATAATGCGTATTTCTAGAGACAAAATATAAACAATAAGCAGCAGAATTATGCTGTGTGTCAGAAACTAAATTACTAAAAGATATAGCAAAGGTGTGTAATAAAAAGTGAAAATGCAAACTAATAAACGTATTTTTCAAATTACATAAAACGTCTTGGCTGTCGTACATTTTTGTCAAGAATTGGTCCACCACAGCTTGCTTTAAATCGATAAATTAAATGCACTGCTATAGGTGATTTAATTGCTATATGAAAAGTCTGTGGTATGCCATTTTTAGCCCTGTGTGGCATGAAATCACACTCTGTTGTCATGCGTTGAGGACAAGTAACTCACTACAAAACAATTGAACTACCTTATTCAATAGTATGCAAAATACTTGTCAAAATTCACTTTTGTAATATAAATTACAACAGAAAAATTCAATTGTATAAAAATACTGTAGATATTACAGTAAAACGGTGATGAGGACACGGGGCAGGGAACTAAGAGGCGGACCGACTAGGCAACGTAGTGGCTGCGGAAAATCAACAAGATCTAGGGCTGGAAAGCAACTGTGCGAAGACTGACCTAACCAAATTGTGCAGAAGGTGGATAGCAACACGATCCACTCACTCACACAGATAAGCAACACACAACATGGACATGCCGGACAGATGGAGAAGTTGCTAAGCTGTGTGGTGTGCAGACGAAACGAGGCAAGAGGGATAGACCAACTCTTCTGTGTTGTCGCATTTTGTCGCTAACTCCCAGTGATAAAGAAGGCCTTGAGTCAGCTAGACATCTGTACAAGTCTAATGATTACATTTCTGCTAATAAAACTCTAGCTTGTTGAGTACACAATTCAAATTTTATTTTGCGGAGTTTGTCAGTAGATTTCAAACAGAAAACAAAGCACAAGGTGACCGGTTTTGGTGGAGGACCCTATTCCTGCCTGTTCGGCAGGAGATTTCTTCAACGCAGTCGTATTGAGTAGTACTGAGTAGTCTAATGCAAAGGTCATCCTATAAAACGTTTAATTTTACAACTGAAAAATTTGGTTGAAGTAAAACGAAAAACATCATTATACATATAATCGCGGTTACTAACTAAACCAGGCCATGGATTGCATCATGTGACCACTATTGCTCAGGTCACTGAGACACCAAAGTGTTCCCCGGGAAGCATATATTTGTTACGAGAAAAAACAGAAAGTCACAAGAGGACAATTCAGGTGAGTATAAGTCGAGTGAGGAAGGCATTCCAAGCCCCATCTTTGAAGTGATTATTTCACCTCGTTGTGACTGTGCTGGACTGCATTGTCTAGAAGGCGGTTGACTCCTTCTATGTACAAGTCTGAGCGTCTGACCGATGGCTGGCCTCGCGTGATTTTGAAGGACATCCAGATAGAGCTGGTGATTCCTGGGAAAGAAAATGTTAATCAAGAAACGGTGATATGTTCAATGTCTGATGTTTTCCTTGTTCACTTCACCAATTTTCGTGTTAATCAATGCATACATAAACTAAAAAATGTACAACTACACACTCCTTCTGGGATTAACCCGATTAACATATAATACACTATTTTCTCCTGGCACTTTGGGATTTTTATAAATCGTAGTAGTTAATCCTAAAGGAGAGTACGTGTCCCCATGGGAGTATCAGATGTCAATGACATCAGATTACTGACATTTTTATTCGAAAGCGCAGTACAATTACAGTAAGCATGATAAGAAAACCTCAATGAGAGAAAATTTCTATATTTAAAATAGATACTGTTTCAAGGGGCCAATACACTTCCTCATCGGAGCAACGCAATAAAATTTTATTACACCGGTGTCCCTTTGAAATATTTATTAGTTAATATATTGTGAATATCCTTATCATAATTATTCTCGTTATTGAACCAGGGATC
>JAUYWV010128824.1:0-11246 GCA_032274565.1 Nematoplana nigrocapitula
CAGCGCTTCGTTTCATCGGCCTGAACAGCACTTTGGTGGAGAAACTCGAATCCATAGCAACTCGAATCCATAGCAACTCGAACCCATAGCAACTCGAATCCATAGCTAGATCTGCCCTTAGGTAGCCTCTGGTCTACCATTTGTAATTTGGTAATTACAATAAAAATCAATTATTATTATTATACAGCGTCCTGATGGGCAAGTTCTAGGTGTTCCGACACTCCATGAGCGTCGGCAAGTGTGTAACTCAAGAAGACCATTTCCTGCATCACCTATGTCCTCCTATATAGCGCTATCTGGAAGAATAATTGCTGTTTCATTTAGTTCAGCAAGTCGTAAATTACATCCACCGTACTGTACGCCTGCTTCACAATTTCTATTTCCGATTTTCAATTCATTCAATAAAATGTTTATGTATTTAAAAAAAATTAGTATGGTATGTTATCATCTGTACGTGCATAAAACATTCAAACAACTTTGATAGCGTATCTTCCCTTGTTCTTCTACGTGGAGGTTCCGACACTTTGGATTCAGAATATGTTTGTCCACTTTACTCGTTGACGTTATCCAGCCATTACTTCCATGGTGCTCCTCACACCCTCAATTACCATCAGCACCAATTCTCCTGCACAACCCCTTGCAGCATATCCGAAAAATTGTAACTTGAAATTGGCCACTCTCACCATGTGGTGCCTTGACAGGCCCAACTCTTCCATTATTGACTCATCTGTCCGGTGCCCCCTCCCCCCCAGAGTACTCCGAGCATCCTTCTTCAACACCACCACCATATGTATATAGTCACTATAATGCGAATAACTTGTTTGAAAGTTGTCCTTGAACAAGAATTCTGTCAGATGGAAATCTAATTTTCATTATCAGTGTTTTTTCTTTTCAGCAGAATACACTGGAATCCTATTATCGGTTGAAATTTTCCCATAATCGATGGATTCGATTATTACAATTTACCTCTGACAAAAGTGAAGCAAATATTCGACTAACAGTTGACGGTAATTTTCTGACTTTTCAGTATGGTGGTATAAATAGCCCAAGAAATGACTCGCCAACGAACTTTGTAAATTGATTTCAGTGCATTATTTGAAACTGTTTGTCCAACTTTCAATATTTGGAACTTGAAAATAAAACGTAAATTAACGACGGAATTAACTTTCATTTATCTTTTAATCTCCCATGTTTCACTGAACATTCAACATCATCAAAGTTAAAGTTGAAAAAATACAAAACACTTTTTAAAATGAATTTGTGAGATGAAGAATAACACCGAAAGATATGTTGATATAGTAAATTTTATGGAAAATGTGACATGTTTCGTTATTTGTCAGAATAACATTTTCTAGGATGGACTAACACGAAAGTTTGAAAATAGTGAACATTAAAACAATTAGTCCAATCCAAGAGAGCTTTCCTGTCTGATAGCTTTGCTCTGTAAGTTTCTTACTGATTCAAACAAGCTGTAAAGGGGACCTGTGTGTTAGCAGAAAGCAATCATAAAATTCACTGTATCCTGGCCTCAGTCAGCTGCAATAGCAAGTGTCCGAATGTTTGCTGACTCATTACCAAATCAAAAAGAGATTGGTAAGATAATAATTTTATTTTATTTGCCACCCGGGCTTGAATTAACAAAATACCTTTTTACAAAATAAATAAAAAGGAAAATTTGTTCGGTCAGGCTAATGGGAAACTATAAACACGTTACCTTGATATAAAAATATATATAACAGCTGATTTGGGAACGAAATTAACACAAAGCTTCGGAATACAACTATAAAACAAACAAAAAACAACAACAACAAAAGTCTTTACATATTGAAGAAACGTAGAAAACGTCGCTTAAAATGGGGAAACAAAATTAAACTAAACAATGTTATCAGCCCTGAACCGAACAAATATTAAATACAAGTTATCATTTTTTCTTTTGATGCAACCTAAACAAAGCCCTTGGTATGGCTAGGGGTTACCAGAGGAGAAAAACTTCTATCGAGCTGGCACCCCTAATGACTTCATTTAAATAGTTTATTTATTTATTTAATAAATACATTTTTACTTTGTTCTTAAAGATTGACATATTATTTAATTCTCTAATATCATTGGGCAATCTATTCCAAATTTTTCTGTCTGAATATGAATGTTTTTTGCCGATATCTAGATTAAATCTTGCTATGGAAAAGTTGGCTCTATTTCTCAACTGTACTTGGGAGTTGTAAAAAGGCAGCTCTAATTCCTGGGCCATGTTATGAGGAAAGAGGGACTATATAGAAGAAATTATAATAGCAGGCGCAAGATTGATGGGAAAAGAGGAAGAGGACGGACGACCTCGTCTAACATACAGTACATGGAAAGTACATATTAGAAAATGAATGTGCAGGGGCAAGTACCAGAGGAACGGAAGAAAGCTTGATTGTAGGAAATGTGTTGAAAACCTGCAAGGATAGAGATTTGTGGAAGTCCATGGTCACCCACAGTACCCACGGTACATAGATAGATGCTGCAGATGCTGCAGATAGTGTCATTGAGTATTGTCTTGATCCAAGTAGCCTTTTGTCTTCTCCTTGCTAAAGTGTTCTGGTTATTTATGCTATTTCTAAGTGCTTTCCTTACTGCAGCATTATAATTATTTTGTCCTGAACATTTCAGCCCCCTTTGTTGATTTATTTGGTTTCAGATTGGACCTATCATATAAATCTGTATGGCTGACAACTGCATTGTTACTATGCCGCAGAGTTTGGGAGTTGTACAGATAATTGGATGCAATGAATGCAGAAAAGGCTCTAATTTTAAATTATTTGCTAAATATGTCTTTGCTATAGTAACATTTAAAATACACACATACGCACGCACAAACATGTCGGATTTTCAATAAAATTTACTATCTCACCATCTGACTGGGTGGTATTCTTCATCTCACGAATTAATTTAGCTAGAATCCGTTCTCCTCCTGAAAATTTAAAACTTTCCCAGTTCGATGTATTTTATTAAATTAGTAATTGCTTATCATTTTACCGCTTCTTTTAAACTGGTTTGCATTTCTCGTATTGAACGATGTTATTTGTTAATTAGAAGTTTTTATTGGAGAGTCAATAAATTTTCAATGTGTTTTTCATCTTACAAATTTTACAATTCTGAACGTCAGCACTGTAAAAGAATCAAGTTACCATACGAAAAGACAATATTAAGAGAAGCAAGTATGAAGCTGGTGCACTCGAAGTAGACGATGCCAGTGAAAATGAAATAGATTGGAAGATAAAATGAGAATATAATACATCCGGAGAACGATATAAACTGCAGCGCAAAAAAAGACGCAGTGGAAGCTATGCCAAAATATAAGGAAGATCATGGCGATTTACATAGCAATGCAACCAAGTGGAGGCGGGTCATGTAACTGAAGTCAACTGAGGAGTGACGACGACATCAACTGCCGTTCATCGCGGATACTGATAAAAAAAATTTTTAAATGTAGAAAAAAAGTTGCAGTTGTTTTAAACTATACGGTTAATGCTAACTGTCATTAATGCATTAAACATAGAAATCGGATTCCGCGGCACAGCTATTTTAATTTTTTTTTATTAAAATAGATGTGCCGCGGAATCCGATTTCTATGGATAAATGGCGATGAACGTCTATGAGAGACAACTGATCATCGATTTATACAAGGAAGTAATTTGGGATTATGTAATGGAGTGTATCTCGATCACTGATTTATATGTAAAATTGTAAAAATAGTATTTTTATGTTCTGCTTTCAGTGCATTTTGTCAGAGAAAACAATTACTGTAAATGCTCGCTCTTTTCATTTCGTTCTGCTCGGACAGATGAACTAATTAATTATTTATTGACTGTCTAGTAAAGTACTAAAAAATGTATTTTCTGCGAGTATATAACGATACTATTAAAAAGTAGTATACCGTTTTAAACAGCTATAATACTTTGAAGGTTGTAAAAATAGAATTGAGATTTCATGTTCAATTTTAAGTAAAGAACAATCATAGCATTAATTTATTCACTCCGCAAAGATCAAACAGTCTGCTAATAATAGGCGAAACTGAGTATAAAATCTGAGAGCGCTCAATTTTATGGAGTATCACAATGTTCCAGAAAATTATATAAGAACAAACGGAAAGACGACAGGACACGACTACGAACAAAATTATCTATGCTGGCGGGTTGATTTCCATAGCAACGGTTCAGAATAGTGTTCATTTCGTATCGTGCAGCGTGCGTATGTCAAATTCCTACTTATAAGCGTGCTATGCACAAAATTATCACTGCCGGTGCAAGTATGGCTGTGTAATTCACTTGAAGCTTCAAATATTCAATTTGTATGTCCAACACATGTTACTGCTTTGAAACTGCCTCTGAGGTAACGACGCTGTCATTTTTATTGATTAGATTTTCAGCGAGTACTCTGGATGGAAGCCATAAACGACATAGAACTGCATGAACCCGCCAAAGTGTACACCGCCTCATCTTCTGCAGATGTGGGAACACGTAGGTCAATAGTATATATTTCCGGTTTTGTATCCTGTAATGATATATTTTTCTTTGATAATTGACTTGTATATGATAGGTCTTCGACTAATGTTCACTTCGCAGATATTTTTTATTACAAACTAAAAACAAATATCAAAATTCCTACAAAATGGGTGTTGTTGTCCTATTGTATTAGTTAGTCTGTGTTGAAATAAACTCTTGAGAGGAGGGCATTTGGCATCGGCAGGTTTTGCACATTCCTTTGGTTTATTTGTTATATTTTTTTATTTCATTTTCACATAATATTGCACTGCCGGGAGGAAGAGAAGGATGCATCGTGGAACCTGATCAGTCTTTGTTTTCTTTTATAGAAATAAGTGCGCTCAACTCGAATAGTAAGCCGAAAAGATCGAAAATGCGCACATTGAGCAGTAATGTTACCGAGCAGTCATCGGGCAGTGAGTCGAGATGCGGATCAGTTCTTCCCTTCTGTGAGCAATGCGGATTGTTCTTCGCCTCCGCTGATCTCCTCAACGTCCACATGCAACTCAGTCGGGACACTGTGCTCACCAATTCGAAAAGCGCGGCGGCGCTGATCCTTGCGGCGCCGGTTGTGACGTCATTCGGTCTGCAGTACATTCCCATTCATCCGAAAACTGGAGTCGATGCGACAGCGGTCCTCTGCCAGCCAGAACCCGGTACTCAACTACTCGACCAACGAATGTCAGCAGAACAGCCGCCTAGAAGCAGGAACCAGTCGCGGTATCCCTCGAAACCAGCTTACTCAGAGGATCAGAGTGGGGGCAGTGGATGCCAGAGGATTTCCTCGTCAGACCGGGAGAGCAACACTCCGCTTGATCTATCCACCAGCCAGCCCGTCGAACATTTCAGCCCTAACCCTAGAGGTCCATCAATTCCTACTGCTATGCACAATGGGAGCATAGCGGTGCAGACGCGCGTTCAGTCGAACAACTGCCAGACTTACAATCGGGCGGTGTTGACGATGGAACCGGCAGCGCGAACAAGAAAACCGGTCTTTCCTTCCAGACAGTCCGTCGAGCATTACAGCGAAATACTCAGACGGCCCTATCTGTGCACATTCTGTAACACGCGATTTCATTCACAGAACACTTTTCAGGTGAGCCTCCTCCGATCGGTTTTTGTTTATTTTCACATAACGCGCTGAGTGTTATTTAAACAATTTCTTGCGTTATGCGTTATTATTTTAAATATTTCTGCGCTATTTTCGCATTTGGTCCAATGCCTGTACGACCCTAAACTGTCACAAGGCAGCAAAAGCACCCTGATCATGCACCAATAGGGACGAGCAGGCTATGAAAGCCGAACTACAGCGAACGTGGTCGAGCGCAATTACCTTAAAAGGACCAGTCTAATCAAATCAATGTTTACTGATTCCAAAATAGTTAAACACTTTTCATTAGGCCGATGCTTGCATATAACCTTATTTACAGGCGCCTATAAGGGTGTAGTCTAAAAATTAATAGAGGGAAGCAGCTAATTACCTTCTGGTTCCTTGAGGTTGTTCAACTTCATATGGTAGAAAACCTAATTACATTCTCTTCAGAGACTCCAGAACTATAGCAGACCCGGCAGAAGCGTTTTCAAAAGGTGCTCCTCCAAAGCGCAAAAGGAATATGCGGTTTAGAATGTTTTGAATCCTTTAGTCCCTTAAATCGATTAGATCAATTTTATTGACTTTTTCAACGTCGTGATGAAACTGTTCATGTAAAGGATAGGCTGTATCGCTGGTGAAGGTCTCTAGTTTTAAAATCTCAAAGAAGAAGAATTCGCACTGTGACAGGCCTTGACTGATTGTTTACGTAGTTTACAAAATGTAAAGTTTTATCGGCGTTATTAATTAAAAAGTGGGCTGTAGCAGCACTACATGTAGCAATGCTGAAAATTTGAGATAGGTTTGGTTGAAGCTTAGGATGGAATCAGTTTTATAATAAAAAACAGTAATATATATTATAGAACTGTGTTTTGTTCTCCGCGTGTTAAAATCCTCCCTTAATGAAACCCAGGTCTTATCAGACCAACTATTGAGTACGCTTGCCCGGTCTTTGTTGCCTTGAACGCTACGCTCTCGAGCTCACTTGTGAACGGTTTCAGAATAGAGCTCTTTCCCTCTTTTGTACATATGATCTTCGTGTCAACGTCTTGTTCCCGTTCAGGTCAACGTTGTATGTTATCGAAAAGGCCATTTATCAGTATCGCAATCAATTCTCACCATAGTTTATTAACAATTTACCCATGTTATCTGGTAGATGTAGCCGTAGAATTACGCCAATTTGTTCCTCCTCACGTCGTTGAATTCGTATTTTCATTCTGGATCGCGCACAATCTCTATTGATGTTTCTTTACGATATCCAGTTTGCTAAATATATACTTGTTATTATATATTGTTATTATTAATAAGTTCCGTTATTCTTGGCTAGGTCGCGTAACGTTAGAACGCGTCGTCTGATTGGTCAGTTTGCTAACAGAGAGAGAGAGAGAGAGCCAGCCACTCACCCACTCACACAGTCTGGCTGACTTAAAGCTGCACAGTCGGCCAAGATCATCTATTGATTTTCTCTATAGACTCACACTCTCTTAGTCTGGTGTAATCTCTCTCTCGTTGAACACAAGCAAGACTATTAATGGCGCTGCGCTATTGGCTGGTGGTTCGTCTTCCGCGCTAGCTTCGCTGACTATTTTCTACTTACTTCTTGATTATATGAATATCAGTTAGATTTCTAACTCCAATTTACAAATATTCTCAAATGTCGGTTATTCAAAACAACACTTGCACGCGTAGCTGCAACGAGTCACTGGTTGTTATTAGTTATGTTGTTTGAATGAAGCTTAATTTCATATGAAATGAAAGTTTTTAAGTCAGCCTTCTCTTCAAAACTGCCCCTTTCGACAGATATAGATATATACGTCCTGATATTATAGTAATTCCAGATTTTCAATTGTTCAAGCCACCGAGAAGGGATACACTGGGTGTTGTCTCTATGGTGTGCTCTACACATAAATGCGTATATATACAACAATAGCCACATTGACTTTCCGTAATATCGATAATAACAGGCGTTAATGGAAGTCCAATCTAAATCTAGATTTACTGCCACTGACTGACAAATCAGATTGGTTAGACAATACTACTCTCTGGTTAAACTATGGATTTGTATGGGGTTTTGATATTCTCATCCTCTGCTGCTCGTCAGTAATGCGGTGTCGTATATGCAATGTCTGCTCCAGGCGCATCAGCAGTTCTACTGTCAAGGCCGGACTCGCCCACCCCGTGAACCGCCGATCAAACGACCTCGTCTAAACAACGTTACGCAGCAGCGACCTGCCGCCGAACCGCTGACAGCGGCAGCGGAGTCCAATCGGAGTGGTGGCGCCGAATCTCCGCCCGCCTTCTTCCCCGTCACTGGCGGCGGCTTCATATGTCGCTGGTGCGGCTATCTGGGTCAGACTCAGCGCGGGATGCGGATGCATTGTCGTGTGCACAACGGTGAGCCTCTGCCCGAGGCTGGAGGAGTGGGGTGAGTGAGTCCCGGTCCGATCTGGATCAGAGGGGGTGTTAGTGACTAGGGGCCAGGTTCCCCATGGAAAAAGGTAAGGGGACGAGGACAGGTCGAAAATGTTGGAAAAGACAGCAGGTCATGGTCAGGAAAATGTTGGAAAAGAGAGTGAGTCCTTGCCAAGAAACTGTTGGAAAAGAGAGCGGGTCCTCTTCAGGAAACTGTTAGTAAAGAGAGTGCGTCATCGTCAGGAAACTGTTGGAAAAGAGAGCGGGTCCTCTTCAGGAAACTGTTGGTAAAGAGAGCGGGTCTTCTTCAGGAAGCTGTTGGAAAAGAGAGCGGGTCCTCTTCAGGAAACTGTTGGTAAAGAGAGCGGGTCATCTTCAGGAAACTGTTGGTAAAGAGAGCGGGTCATCTTCAGGAAACTGTTGGAAAAGTGAATAGAATGAGTAAGAAAGAAATCGAGGTTATGTACAATTGTTCCATATACAGTATGTGTGTGTATCACAGGCTGACTATTTTCCGTATATTTCTTGAAACGGATTTAATTATTTGAGAAACCATGATTCTGCCATTATACAATTTAACGCAAAAATTACTGATAAGTTAATCATTGATGTCATTGATGTTTGCAGGAAAAGGATATTCTATTTTTTTAGACAAATCAAACACGTACTGAATCTAACCTCCATTTCACGTTCAACTAGCTGTATACCCGCGCTTCGCTTCGGCCAATAAAGCCACAAAATAGTGATTGGCTATAAGCGAGCGCGGTTCGTTAGGGGAATTGAGAAATCGATAAGAAAATAAGAAAGTCTGGCCCTAAAATTCGACAGAGAAAGACTTACATAAATGAATTGTCCGGACTTTCCGTTTATCTGTAGCATATTGATTTGTCATGCAGCAATCGCTCATCTGCAGCATATTGATTTAGCATCGCGGCAATCGCTCATCTGCAGCATATTGATTTGTCATATTTTTGGGGTATTTTCTGCTGTGGGCCTCTCAATTAGAAATTTTGCATCCCATGTTACCCATTGGCGTAGCATTTTTTTGAGTCATCAAGCATGGCTTGCAAATCGATCAAGAGAGTTGGTAGATAAATACCGGTCAGACATACATACACTCATTTCTCTAATTATAGATAGGATTTTAGTCCTTTTGATTATGATATTTTCCTAATTATAACTTATACATATATATATACTCATTCGCAGAAGTTAAGGACAAACATGAAAAAACCACACCTTTGGATGCGCTTACAAATCACTTTATTGTTTCAATGACAGTTAAGTGTCAATATCATGAATATATTTGTTTACTCACAACAACCGTAAAATAAGTAAATTATTAAATCTATTTTTATATTACTGTTCAGTAGTATAATAATAAATTGACTTCTAACGACAATTTGTGTAGTCAGATCGGCGAATTAAGGATTATGTGAATATCATTTTTAGAAATATAGCTTTTTTCAGTCAAATATTTCATCAATATTCAATATTCATCAACCAAAAATTGTGTAATTCATACTCATGATACAAAACCACTTAACAATTGTGACATACCAAATGCAAGACTCACTAAAGTCAATCAAATTCGGCCGATTCAATGAACACAATAAAATGTGAACAGTCAAATGCTACAATAAAACAAACATCCACCTCTGTCAGTAAGAATAGTCAGATGCAAGACGCTTTACAGCAAGAACACCGAAGCTGATAAACGACGAAATGTGGAAGTTCACGAATGGGACGAAGGTTATGTGGAAATTGAGAGAGTACTGGGTGTAGCCCAAACAGCGGGATGGCCATCATTCGACAATATCAACAGCACAGTCAAGTGGTCCGACCCTATTGAATTGCCCTCTTGTTGTATGAAGGTTGGTATCCAGAGGGATCTCAACCGCAATATGACACGTATCGATTGAACATTTTGAGAGGAATTATTAAATATACAGTATATATCGCCAGGTAGTCTCTACTTTTATGAAACTATAGTACCACTGATAGTTTACAGGATATAAACTCATTATTTTATCTTAAACTTAAAGAAACTTTCTGGGGGTTAATGAATTTCGTACCGCCATTAACAGATTCACTTCACCTTTTGTGCACGTCCTTAATATACATAAAAACAACTTCTTCTCAAATTTTGTGTCAGTCATTCATTTAAATATTAGTTGAGATATTTTTTATTTTGTTTTAGATATAAATTATTTACGATATGTTTTGGCATATATATTGTTTCAATTTCGTTTCACCAACGAAAGCTGTATGAAAGTCTTATAATAAACATGAAAATCAACTTTTAATATTCTTCTTTTATTTAATAATCATTATAATACATGAAAATTAATAAAATATTTTATTTCATGCAAATTATACCCACCTCAGTTCAAATTTACCGCCATTATTTGACCAATCAAAACACTTGAATCAATAGCGGTAAATTTGAAGGAGGTACAAATGCATTAGCTCCGCTTTCTGTAATAAACTTGTATAAGTCCTTCGGTCACTTTTTCGTCATTTTATATATATAGTCTTTTGTTTTAGGTAAACTATAACGATCATTGTTTGTTGATCCTTTTTTATTCCTTTTGAATTTCGCATGACACCTTGAAAATGTGAAGGCATGTTACAGATTTCAATTATTATACAAATATTTTTCTTACTTTTAAACATCTTGATGAAGCAGTGCATGTCGAGGCTGCATTTTTCCGTGTCTGGTTGCAGTATAGAATCTTCTTCCAGTTTGTGTTTACCTGAAATTTAAAGTAGACTATCTATGTAAAACCTGTCATTAGCTAGATGGTGAATTGTTGAAAATTTCAGTAAGGATAACTTTGTCCTATATATGCTTTATTAACATATCACTCCGAGCATCAAACTAAGTAAAAAATCATAGTAAATATCTTAGAAACAATTTAACCCTATCCATACCTGTTTCATTTTTGCTGCCATTGTTTTTTGGATAATCGCGTGATCCCCAGCTTGCATGACTTTTCCTAACTTTATGTTTAACAACTTTTAATAATATTTTCATCGTTGTTACCCCCACAGGGGGGTCTGCTATAGGCCTCTAAAGTAGGTGACCCCCATATTTTTTAGTTCATCTAATTATAAGTGAAAACAACCTTGAGGGGTGGAATTAGTGAATTCTATTTCATTGCTAATACACAATGAACCACCAACACGAACTATAATATTCAGACACTCAGTACTTT